>ML789024.1:265892-321348 GCA_009831015.1 Picea engelmannii
CCTTGGTATATATAGGAGACTAGGAGGTATAATTACAACTAATGGCCTAAAGCCGACATAAATAAAATAACATTACTAATTTAATATGCCCCAATTAAGGGGTAAGCCGACATAAATAAAATAACATTACTAATCTAATATGCCCCAATTAAGGGGTAATGAGCCAATATTAGGGCTTAACACGATGTGAACTAATGATCTCAAGTGAACCGACGATGATGCCATGGAACTTATATTGTTGGCCCTCCTGGTTGAATTTCATGGTTAATTCCTTAAAATTCATGAGAATGGGACCCAAATTCCATAGCCAGTCTGCACTCAACACAATGTCACAAACACCCATGTCAATAGAAAACATATGAGATTTCAGGTGGTATTCACCAATTTGGAGACACACATTTTCGCAGCGCCCTCCACATTTCATGGAGCCGCCATTGGCAATCATGATTTGGAAATTATTGACTGCATGGATATAACAATGAGTTTCTTGGGCAATGCAACGATGAATAAAATTATGGGTGCTTCCACTATCAACAAGAATGATGACCTTCCTATGCTTGATGTAACCAATTAGCTTGAGGGTTTGGGGACCAAAGAAGCCAGTGAGAGCATTGAGGGAAATGACCGGTTCTACTTCGGGAGGATTTGAGGGAGGGTTTATGTCAGTGGTTTCATGTGACTCAGACACACAGGGAGTTTCAACATCCTCTTCCAAAATATCCTCTGATATGGCCATAAAAAGATTTTGTTCCTTACACTTGTGGCCCGGAAAATATTTGTCATCACAATTATAACAAAGGCCTTTGAGTTGGCGTTCATCCATTTCAACCCTGGTCATTTTTTGGATCTTGAGTGGAGTAGAGGGGGTAGTGGGATTTACTGGTTTAGTGCGAGAAATAAAGGAGGGTTTCCGGTTTTGAGAAGATACTGCATGTTGTGCTTCCTTAGGTTTTTTAGTAGCCTCCACCCAACTCTAAGGCTGATCCATGAGGACATGGGCACGAATCTCATCCTTGAGGCCACTGATAAAATATTCTCAGAAAAAAGCATCAGACATGCCCTCTGTCCGAAAATCCAGTTGCTCAAAATCAGTTATAAAGTCTTCCACTATTCTAGATTATTTCAACTTTGTCAAACAACTTAAATGGTTGGTGTCAGTGTCAAAGCATTAATAAAGCTCTACCACAAAGTGTGTCCAAGCAACATAGCCTTGATGGGAAGTTTTTCTCCATTGCCAATGTTCTTGATCTAGATGGAGAACACCATACCGGAGTTTGGCCAAGTTGTCTGTAATGCCGTATAAAGAGAAATAATGTTCCATTTGGGTTACCCAACCAGTGGGATCTTAGCCATCAAATTTGGTCACATCCACCCGCGGAAGGCATAGGTCATGCTGAAAGTGATGGGGCTGAAAATTATGGGAATGAGAGGAAGTTTCAACTTTGGTATGTCGAGGTGGATCAGATAAAGCGAGATATGCATCTTGGTGCAGATCATCGAAATGACAGATTCAAGTTGGGTAGTCATGTATTGTTTGAGTTGCTTGATTGAGGCGACGGTGGAGGAATACATGTCTGTATTGAGGGTGGCAACATTGGCACTGAGTTGTTTCACTTCTTGTTGGGTCTCTGCGAAATTGATTGCAAGGTATTGAAGCAAGATTCCAAGTCTTGGCTACAGCTATGGGCCATGATGATGAGGGAACTGAAAAGGGGCAGGTGGGGTCAATTTTTTTTATGAAAAATGATAGATATGAATGTGATAAGGGAGAAGAGATAAATCCAATGGAGTAGGTCTCAAATAATGGTGCAAAAATTTCCAGATTTTTTTGTTTTTTTACACCTGCAGAGTTATACTTCGGTCTGAAGGATACTGCAGTGATGAAATGCCCAAATGCTTAACCGGGAAGAAATGTGTAGTGATTTGGCAACTCGAACACAGTTGCACGAAAATAGATCTTGTCTGTTTTAATTTTTGTTTATGTTCCCAAGTGTTAGGTATTCAAGTGTTCTACAGACAAGGGTTTTCCTTGTGCTATAGTTCTCTGATATACGTGCGGGGTCCAACAGTAGTACTCGACCAAATATCTCAAGGCACCAACTAAGGAGGCTAGACCGTGCCCTTAGTCGTACTACCCGACTACCCAGGTAATACAGAGTATCTTCTCGAGTGTTGTTCTCGGTGGCACTATAGCAGTCAAGCAGCCGATTGGTTTATCTACAGAGGGCTTCAAGAAATCTAGGTGGATCTATACATAGGTGTTGTCTGATGTGCTACCACTCGAAGGGGTACCAACGAGGGTTACAAGGGTGGACAACAGATGTGCGCTTAAGTACCACTTGTATTTCCTGCATATATGAATCCCTCAACCGTGGGTTTATGCATGTAACGACAGATCTCTATGGCTTAAAGACGCTGGAATATGTCTCTACCTTGAAAAAAAATTTAACCCACAATTTATGCCGAGGAAAGTGCACTGATAACACTTGTAATATTCTAGATATAAAAGAATGCAGAACAGAAATAAAATGCTAGAAATGGAAGATAAACAACAATGTAACCAGAACAACACCACAATAACATTGAAATGATATCAAAATAACACTAGAAAGAACACTTTGATTCTGAGAGCAATGTTCACGGGCCTCTTCGAGGGGGCAACCTCCAATCAAGTAGAGATATATTATAATAATACCCAAGCTAGGGTTCTCATACCCTCGACTCCTATTTATACTAACTATGTCTATCAAAAGAGCCATCTAAGAGGAAGATCCTTCTAGAAGCAAAAGATTCTATTAGGTCTTCTTACATTCGACTTATTCTACCTTATTGCAAGGCCTTATTAATATTGACCTTTATTACATATGAATATATTGATCTACCTACGTGAGGGGTTAGGTCCCTAACAGTTGGACGGGGAAAGGACATGTGGTTGTAGCCGGAGAAGATAGGGGGTTGTAGCCTCCTTTTGGTTGTAGCCATAGAATTGGGGAGTTGGAGATTCCTTCGGGTTGTAGCCTGAAAAACTAGGTGGTTGGAGCCTCCTTCTAGTTGCAGCTAGAAAACAAAGGAAGTTGGTGCTTCCAATTAATTTAATTCTTCAAGACATATAAGAAAAATCATTCTGTGGTTTTCTCCCGCTTTGGGTTTCCATGTAAAAACATTGGTGTACTGTGTATGTGTGTGATTGCTCATTTGTTCATTGTTTATTTACTCTGTAACTATTGGATGATAATGCTACATTGATTTAACACTTTCATTTTCGGTGAAAAAGGATATTATTTCTCTATTACTGATTCACCCCCCCCTCTCAATAATCCAACACTTTTAAAGTTGATTTTGATAGTACTTTTTTTTGTTTTGAGGCCAATATTGACCTCAAAATTCCCCTAATGTTGGATTGGATTTTTTTACAAATTGCTCATATCTAATCCTGTGGTGAACTACATTCATTATTGAATATATTTAGTTTGTGGACTGCAGGGAAATAAGGTGGAACATGAAATGAAACAGAGAACACAATACCAGATATAATCGAAGAGGGGAAAAAATTTCGAAAAAAACGTGGTGTTCAAAGACACCATTACAACACTTAAGCAAAAAACACTGTGATAAGAACATCAAAATGCATATTGCACATATTGACCTGCATGATCTGTTGCACAATCTCAATTCACATTGTTGATAATGACCCAAGGGGTATTCTTTTATAGTCTCAATATCTAACCAACTTCCATAGAATCCAGAAGATATTGTATACATGTAACCGTCGATAGTTAAAGTTGAATCCACAAAATCCACTTTGTTGAGTTCACTCAACATGACTTGAAATGACTACCTATGTATCCAACTCGTAGTCGATTTCTGGGATGGTCGATCCATTGCCCAATTATCTTTTATTTTTGGTCAACTGTCTGACCGACATGCACGTCAACTACTCAGCCGAATGGTGTGGTGTGTTGGTCGATCGCTCGAATAACTGTATCTAGATGAAGGTAAACCTCTCAACTGACTGAACCTAGGATATGTGTGATGAAACATCAATGCTTGATGTTCCAACACCNAAAAAAAAAAAAACATACAACTCTAGAGTTTCAGGAGGTGAAATTACAACACTAGAACACCCTCCCATAATTGTGATTTCCTGAAGCCCAAGCATCATGCAGAGCTTGTAAATATGGATTCAACTAAAGATACGAACAAATTCATCTTCTATTTTGCAATATTCAAGAGAGACAACGTTCTCATGAACCAACTGTCTCAAGTACTGAGCATGGATCTCAAAATGCTTCATCTTATTGTAAGCAACAAGATTGTTAGGAACATGTATGGAACTTTGGTTATCACAATAGATTGTATTCAAGGTCTGAACAATAAGGCCAAGTTCTCCCAAAAGTTGACGAATCCAAACTGCTTCAGTATCTGCTTGAATGACGCCATGATATTATGCTTCTATAGTCGACAAGGAGACTACCTTATGTTTCTTTCATGACCACACCAAAGGTACAGTTCTATAGCGAAACAAATAGCCAGAAGTGGATTTTCAATCATCACCGTTGCCAACACAGTCAAAGTCGGTGTAGCCGACTAGAGAATTTGTACTACAACAATATTTGATACCAAAATGAGTGGTACCCTTCAGATAGAGAACAAATTGTTTAGCTTATTTCCAATGGGTTTCTTTAGCATCCTATATGAACCGAGAAACCACACTAACAACAAGGAAATGTCAGGTTGACTATGATTAAGATAAATAATATTTTCAACCAATTGTCAATAAAGTGTAGCATCGACATCAGGGGTTTCACAGGTTTTAGTAAGCTTCACTCCAAACTGAAAAGGAGTGGCACACGGATTGTTGTTAGCCATCTTAAAATGTGTCAATAGATCCATCACATATTTAGACTGGGAAATGAAAAAACCATCACAAAGTGGTAATAATTGAAGACCCAAAAAATAATGCAGAGTGCCAAGATCTATCATATCAAAGGAGTTAGAAAGTTGTTTCTGCAATATAAATATGGGAGTATTATTATTGCTAGTAATGAGTAAGTTATCTACATATACAACAACAATCAGAGGGTTTCCATTGGTGTGGAGAACATACAAGTTGTGATCAGATTCACACTATTTGAAACCAAGTTGAAGAAAGAAATTATCGATCTTAGGATACCATGCTCGGGGAGCCTTCTTGAAACCATAAAGAAACTTCCCGAGTCTAAAAAATCGATTTGAATATGTCACAAAACCAGGTGGTTTTTCCATGTAGACTTCTTCAGATAGCTCTTCGTGAAGAAAGGAACTCTTCACATCCATTTGATGGTTTTGTCATCCAAAACAAGAAGCAAGGGAAAGAATCATCCCAACAGAGTTGATCTTTGCAATGGGGGAAAATTATTCAGTGTAGTTGATGCCTTATTATTAATAAAATACCTTCGTGACGAGGCATGCTTTATGTCGCTCAAAAACACCTTCAGAGGTAAATTTGGTCATGTAGACCCATCGACACTTCACAATGTTCTTTCCTTGCGGTTGGGGAACCAAGTCCCAAGTTTGATTCTTTGACAAAGAATCATTTTCGATCTTCATGGACTACTCCCATTCAGGTCATCCTTGAGCATTGGAATAGGTAATAGCATCTAAGGTTTCAAGAACACGAGTCATCAAGGAAACATTGGCGTGTTGATTTTAACATCGAGTCTGACATCCTCAAGAGTTATCTCTAGCATCATATACAAAAAGTTCAATTTTATTGGTATCCCATTGGGGTAGAAAAGAAACATGTAAACCCCGATTCACTTCATCAAGTTGATAAGAAGTCAGAGTGTCTTTGGTTGGTGAACCGGTCGAAATGGAAGATGACGAACTAGTCGACTCGGAGGTCGATGGTCTAGTCGAGATAGGGAGAAAATTCGACTAACCAGTCGAAGGAATAAAGAGTGGAACAAGAGTACAAGTGGCAGAGACAACATCAAAGAGATTGTCCTATAAAAATCAAGAAGAGGCATTCAACAACTTAACGTTGAAATACTCCTCATCAAACTAAACATTGCATTTGACATTGATTTTCCATTTAACAATATCAAATAGTTGATAGGATTTCGACTCTTCAGAGTATCCCATCATGATGCAAGAATGACTCTTTGCATCCAACTTCTTTCTGCAATCATCAGGAATGTGGGCCTAGGAAACACATCCAAACACATGGAGGTGGCCAACTGAAGGCCTCTTCCCAGACCATCATTCGACAGGAGTCATGGAAGAAACAACAAAAGTAGAGATGTAATTGAGCAAATAATTTTCACAGTATACCACTTCATCCCAGAAGCAAGGAGGCATGTTTTTATCTTGCAAAAGACATATAGTCATTTCGACTAATGTATGATTCTTGTGTTCTGGAACTCCATTCTGCTAATGTGTGTGAGGAACCAACCATTGCTAGTCAATATCATATCAAAGTAGGTATTCTTAAAAAGTTCGATTGACATACTCACCACCATTGTCATATATCAAACACTTGATGGTTCAACCAAATTACTTTTCAACAAAGGCCCAAAATTCTTTGAACTTCTCAAATACAAGGTTCTTATTCTTCAGGAAAAATACCCACGTGAAGTGAGAGAAATCATGAATGAAAGTCCAAATGTACCTTGCACTTTCCACTAAAGTTAAATTGATACACTAGACATCATTGTGAACCAATTCCAATAGGTTTTGTGCTTGCCACACTTTTCCAAGGTTGAATGGTGCTTGATAATGCTTCCCAAGCACACAACCCTTACAGACTCCTTCAGGGGGAAACACCTTCAGCAAACCGACAACCATGTTTTGAGTTTCCAGTGCTTGCAGACTTTATAAATTCAAATGTTTGAGTCGTTCAGGTGAAATTTGACTTCTATCATTAGTGTGAGAATCAAGTGTTATCGATTTAGATTCAGGTTAAGTCGAATAACGAAACTTGTAGAAATTGTATGTCAGGTCGAGAAGCCCACCAATGAAAATCGACTTCCCTTTCTTTAAGTAACGAACATAGAACCGATCTATCCAAAATTCCACAATATTACATGTTTGTGTCAAATGAGCAATAAACAACATATTGGAACTGATATTTGGCACATGATATATGTTGACAATCTTACCATGTCGACAAGCTACATCATCATGACCAACAACATCTAGAACAAAGTCATAAGCAACATAGATTTTACTCTCCTCATCTTTAATCGGTCTTGTGAATAAAGTGGCATCCTTGGCCATATGATGAGTGTACCTAGAGTCGATAACCCATTCATTATGCATAGTATCAAACAATAAGGCTTGTGAAGTCTCAACTTGGAAGGTGAAATTATCATCGGGTTTAAGTACAACAGACATGTCTCCTTCAAGTCATTTAACCTTCTCCTCTAAATGTCTCTCTTCTTAAAGAATGTTTTCTCCACATGTCCAATATTTCCACAATACTAACATGTCTTCTTCTTTCGAATTTGTTGTGTTTGTCTCTTGGGTCCCTAGTCATGGTATGCAGGTTTCTGTATAGAAGCATGAGAGTGCACTCTATTCCTGGAATCCATCTTGCCCTTACCTTTGAGCAAGTGGGACTGGTGTTTACCCCCAAACTTTCCTTCTTCAAGTAATCTATGTTGATCAATAATCAAAAGTTCACATAAAACTTCAAATTTGTAATCCTTACCATATTCATTGCATGCTTTCTAGTTGGCGTGGAAAGTCAAAACGAACACGTCGAATGGTGTTCTCAAATTCATCAAGACCAACTCGATGAGTTGTCCATCCTTCTTCTGATAGTTCATTCCAAATTCTCCCAATTTCAACTGGAGTTCCTTGACACGTGACAAATAGTCATCCATTCTCTCAAAGTAATTAGGATTGAGAGAGATCAACTCTTTCTCCAACTACATGACATGGCTCTCGTCGACTCAGTCGAGAAAGGTCTATAGGTTCTTCTAGACTTGATGAGGGAAGTCGATTCCACTGAGGTGAAATTGGATCTCTTATGAGATTTAGTTCATGATGACCCCAAATTCTCATCCTTCTTTCCATAAAAAACAAACTTATCCTAAGCGTTTGTTGCATCTGGAATCACAACTTTCATATAATACCACAATCCCTTACTCTTCAATAGGGTCTCCATATCTAGAGCCCATACTGCATAATTTGATCCATTCAGAACAATAGGATCGATCTTCAAATCCATATTCGATATATATATATATATATATATATATATATATAATGGTCTATTCCAATAAGTTTTGATCAACAAACCACCGACCTAGAGTCATTACTCCGCTCAAAAAATTTCGGACATAAAAAAGATCAACTTTGCACTTCTTAAGGCCCTTCCCCATGTCAAATATTGGTGGGAAGGTTACTAGGAGACACATGATGGAGGTGAGTCTACAACATTTAGGACATAACCCACTTGTGTGGATTTTTTTGATGCCATCAAGGAGGAGTTCTACCCTGTTGGAAATTGTGATGAAGAGTACACAAGATGGAAAACTCTACGTCATGAGAGAGACTAGACGATGTTAGAGTACACCAATATATTCCATACCTTGTGCTCAAATATGGGTATCAAATACTCTGAGAATCACCTAGTATTGAAGTAACACAATGGCCTACATAGGTACATGTAAACAAATATGAACTTCTTGGACATCTCCTCACTACGAGTCACTTATCAATATGTTGTCAAAATTGAGAAAAACTTTAAGCAGAGGAATAACAGAGAGTTTGGGTTTGTGAATCCACTGCAAAAGAAGCATGGTAAAGGTGGCCCTAACTCATATAACAAAGGACATAACAAGGATATCCAACCTCAAGACAACTATTCCAAGTTTTAGACAAAGAAGGGTAACGAGAAGTTGAATAAGGACACTGGAAAGTGGTGTGAATTCCACAGAAACCTATGGCACAACGATGATAAATGTAACTTGAAACAATCATTGTTGGCCAAGTTGAAAGAAAAATAATTAGAATCTAGCTTAGAGTCTAATTGAAAGTAGGATAAGGGAAATACGATCATTGATGCAGAACCTAGTGCTACCATCACAATTGGAAAGATCCGCCAAAAGAGTCAGAGGAGCCTAAGAATGGGGAGAACCTCTTCCATTCATAGAAGTGGGTGAAGGGGAATCCACTACATTTCATTGTTGAAAATGGTATCTATAAGAACTTGATCTAAAACGAGGTCATAAAGAGATTGGAGCTACTGACAATGCCACACCCCCAACAATACACCATTGGTTGGTTGAGCCAAGGATGAGACCTCCACGTCAACCAACAATGTCACCTATCCTATGAAATCAATCCCATCAAATATGAGGAGGTTTGTGATTTTATTTTAGGACAACCTTATAGGTGGAAATGTAATGTTATTTATGAGTCTAGGCATCATAGTTTAGTTACTTTAGGAGGCCAACTCTATAGGGTACCATAGGTAATTCTGACTAATGTATTTTCCTTGATCTCGATAAATCAATACCAAAAGGTAATCTCTCATAATGGAAAATTTTTCCTCTTCATGGTTCAGATGGAAAGTGAATGGAAGGTCACTGTGACCACCACAAACTCAACATGGGGCCTCTCTACACAAAAAAAACAAGTGCACAAGATTATATATATATATATATATATATATATATATATATATATATATATATATATATATATATTAACTTCACCTACATGGGTGCCTCTACACTATCAGGTCAACATTCAATTGACTTGATACTTGGTGCTCCTTTACCTAATGGCCCATTATACATATGACCCCTTCCAGAGAATGAGGAAATAAAATTCCAAATTCATAAGCTCATCCAAAAGGGCCACATTTGACGAAGATCCTCACCTTGTGGGAGCCCAATTACATTGCTGCAAAAGAAGGATGAGACATGGCAACTCTGCATTGATTATATAGCCTTGAATAAAATCACTGCCAAGAACCAATACCCAATACCCTATATTGATGATCTTCTTGATCAATGTAAGGGTGACAAGTTCTTTAGTAAGATTGATCTAAAGTCAGGCTACCACCAGGTCCCGATTGAACAAATGGATGTATGGAAAACCACATTCAAATCTAAATAAGGCCTTTTTGAGTGATTGGTCATGTTTTTTGGCTTGAATAATGCTCCAACAACATTCATGAGGATGATGGATGGTATCTCATGGTCGTTCAAAAACTCTTTTTGGACATATATTTGGATGACATTCTCATATTCAACAAAAATTAGGCAGAACATTTGCAATGCATCAATAGGTCCCAAGCACTATGTGGAAACACAAGATTTATGTCAATTTGGAGAAATGTATTTGGCATGTAGAGAATTCATCATCTAGGATACATCATGGATGAACATGGGGTGCATGTCGATCGAGCCAAGATCAAAGTCATTCATGATTGGCTATCCCCAATGACTCTAATGATCTCCATAGATTCTTTGGCTTTGCTAAATTCTACCATAGGTTCATGTTGGGGTTCTCTCATATTGCTTGGCCCTTAAGCCAAGAGACCAAGCATGGAGCGAAAGTCAAGTTTTCCTAGTCCGAGTCACAATAGAAAGCATTCGACGATTTGAAAAGTAAACTATGCTCGAGACTAGTCCTCACTCTACTAGACCTACAACATCCATTCAAGATCGAGACAAGTGCCTCCATTTATTCTATCAGTGCAATCCTCACGCAACAGGGACATCCAATAGCCTATCATAGAAAGACACTCTCTAATTTTGTTCATAGGTATCCCACCTATGACAAGGAAATGTACTCCATTGTGAAAGCATGCCAATACTCGTTGCATTATATTCTAGGAAAGGAAACAATCATCCACACTAATCACAAGCCCCTTCAATTCATGCAAACACAAGGAAAGTTACAAAAGGACCACCATTAGAAGTGGTCCATCTACTTGCAACAATTCCGCTTGAAAATTAAGTACAAGAAGGGAATGTTGAGAGGGTTGGATTCCCAAAGCTCAAAAATAAGGATTAAACCCAAGGAAAAGGCCCAATTATACTCCTTCCTTGTTGGGTATGGAATAATTCCCCAAGTCAATGGTCCGACAAACATTCAATGGGATTTAACAATTTTTTTCTTTCTCTTTGTATTTTTCTGATTTTTTAGAAAAAATTAATAAAAAAAACTAATCTAAGTGTTTAAAGGAATTTTTCTATGTAAAATAACCTCTAAAGCAATCAATAAACATATATAATTCATAATACTTTTGGAAATAATTCCTCTAGGGAATGTTAACATACAATCCGTATCATAAAATTGAAATAGATGAAAATTAAAATACTCAAAATTAATTCTATAAGTATGTTGAACATAAATAATTGAAAAGTGAATGTACTAAGAACAATAGTAATCCAATCAATAGTGAATTTACTAAGAACAATAGTAATCCAATCACTGTTGTAAGATAACTTATTGGAAATCGAATTTCTTTTTCACACAATTGAATATTAATCCACAATCACGGTAAATGCACATAGATTTCTTAGTCAACCCCGGTTCCTTTCCTCCAATCAAATTTATCCAAAAAATTGCTTCCAATTAATTCTCAGCTTTAACTTTTCCAAAAATTGGATTCAGAGTCAAAAGTCCCTTCCACCTTTTCAGACCTTAATTTATAGTCTTAATGACATATTTAAAAATAGTAAAAGAAAAAACGTAAAAAGGTAAATTAAATTAGCATGTTTCTAATTATTGGGTGATGTGCCAGTTTCGGTCGTTGAATGTCCATGCATCTCGTCCACTTCCTTTACTATTGTTTTTACTGTTTCATGCTCGACAATCTCTACGTACGAATTGAGAATCTTAGTGGTTTCATGCTCGACATCATAATCAACCCACTACTGAAATATCTCCTCATAGAATTGTTTTTGAGGGAACACGTGGCTATCCATGGGTACACAAAGACTTTCTTTCTCCTACCTGAAACATTGGGAATATTTCTCAATCTATGGAGTCATGAACTCCAATTTGGCACATCTACCTATCTCCTTTACTAGGAACTTTTGTATCGAGATGCCCTAAATCGATGTAGTTCCTTTAAATTCATCTTCTCGTTTTTCGGCCACTTTCTCAAAGTCTTTTACTACTTGATCGAACAACCAAAAATCCTCAGGCTGGCCTAACGTAGGCAATTTCCTGTTCAACATGGTCTCATTCAACCACCTCCATAGCTTTGTGCATATTGTTATCACTAAAAAGTCTCTCATGGAGCTATGCAAGTGATCACTAGAAGAGTCATCAATTCAATACATCAAGGTGTATGTTTATGGCAATTAACACACCACCTTCAACAAATAACAAAGTGGTTTTTGGTTCATCCGTGCATAGAAACAACATGGTATTTTGCACAATTTGTGCACATCTACATGATTGTTCCTTTGAAAGTCACATGGACTGACATAAGTTCCATTTCACTAACTTTTTAGTGCATTGATGATTGAAACTCCCATCAAATGTTACTCCTAGATGAAGGACAAAGCTTTCTCGAGCTCATAGACATTAAGAGCATGTACCATGGTTGAATGCATGTCTGCTCAAGCATGGGAGACCACACCCAAGTGGATTCCCCATTCATATTGGAACTAGTTCTTACCAAGCTTGCTTGAGACCTATAAATAAGAGCCATGAGCACACAAAAACGAATAAGTCTAAGTAAAGTTGTGATGTTTGCATGAGCATTGAGATCCTTTTTTCTCATTAACTCATTCATAACTTCATAACCATTGTTGCTTGAGGTATTGAATCTCTTATCCATTAAGAGTTTTTTTACACTTCTCATCATTATTCCGTCATTGAGAGAGAAAGGTTCTTGAAGGGAAAAAGAACCCATCCCAAGGGGAAGGAGGGACCTCACTTGCTCACCAAATTCCTTACGGTGTTGCATCCATAGTCTTTCCATTGGTATAAAACACTCTACCATTTTTTATATCGCTCTTCTATTTCCATGTTGTTATTTGTTTATTTCCTTTATATCATTTACTTGGTTGCACTAGTATAAAAACAACAATAAATGACTAAATAAACTACTACAAATTGCATATAAATGGCTAAGTTTGGCCACATGACCATTAGTAGTTTATTGCCAGTCATTTATAACACGTTGAAATTTATGACTAAACCAATTTTAGTCATTTATTGGTTGTATTGTTTGATCAATTTGGTCGTATATTTAGTTTTTATTTAGTCATTGATTGTTGTTAACTAGTCATTTATTTAGTCATGTGTTAGTCATTTATTTAGTCGTTGTAATAATTAATTGTCGTCAATTGATAGTATATTTTAATCATTTTTATTCACTAATTTCCGTCCATTGGTAGTATATTTAGTCATTTGTATTAACTGATTTCTGTCCATTGATAGTATATTTAGTCATTTTAATCATTATTTTGTTGTCAAATGGTCATGTTCTATGATGTTTCCTCAATTATGCTTAACTTGGGGACCTACAAACATAGCAGAACCATCTACTTGGGCAACAACTTGATTGGTCACCACAACTGCTACACCAAACTGGAAGACAAAACAATACATAATTATACATTTTCTATCATCTTCATGACTCTTACAATTCAAATTCTAGTATGAATCCTGTATGAATGTATGATGTGTTTTCTCTTGGGAATTAATGAAATTTAATATGAATATATTTCAAAAGAAATCCAGTCAACAGATCCCATATTGAATGATAAAAAGGCCTACCTCATCTTCCATTTTCTGAAGACTTTTAAGGAACTTGGCAAGATGCATCTTCCTTTCTAAAATTCTCCTATGCCTATAAAGTCTGTTCTATAAAGGGATGTATCACTATCCACAATCATGAAAGAAAACCTATCAATAGTTAAATCCAATGCGTGAAGGAACATCTATAAGGACAATTATGAAAATCCTGGCATATAGAGGAAACATTTAAAAGATTTGGTTGCAGAGATGCAAAGTCATAGAATAGTAATTAATTTTAATACTTGATAATTCCCTTCTACTAGTCATGGAAATGTTGCAATATTTTCCCCTCAAATAACAAGCCCCTATGAACTTTTACATGAAACATTGGCATTCTCTTTGAGATATTGAATTTTGTATCGTCTAATTTCCTTAAGAAAGATGCGTCAATTTAAATATGTGTTTAACAAGTTACATCCCAAAGAGACTTTCACTCTCAAAGAGGGATCCAATGTTCAATCTCAATCCCTGGATAAGAGTTTTTTTTCTCTATGCAAACATCTATGCAAATTTTAAAATATATGATAGATTAGATGGTTTAAAGTTAGGTACTTGTTTTAGTTCTGCAATAATTTCAAAGCACTTACACTTCAAACACCTTTGTAGCCGCATGGAGGGCTTAAAATAGTCAGAATAAAAGTAAACAACATGGTGAGTTTAAAACAATCAAAATAAAAGTAAACAACATGGATGGTTTAAAATAGTCAAAATAAAGTAAACAACTTAGCGAGCTTAAAAAAGTCAAAATAAAGTAAACAAAATGGAGAGATTTAAATAGTGAACTGTATATAGAGTTTGAAACCATCAGAAAAAATGAAGTTAAAATTGCATGAAACATGAAACCTTTATGAAATGTTGTGGTTCAAAACATATGAAACAACACAAGTTGGAGTTTCGAAGAAAATCACATGGTAGAGAGGTTGCCAAAAAGAAGCACCTAAATACTTTGGTAGGTTCAATATATAAGAACCATTTCTTGTTTATGAAACACATCTACTTTTTCAAAATAAAAGGGTAGTTGTTACATCTTAAACCAATTAAGGCATAAATAAGTTTTTGTAGCAATACATGCAAATGTACAGTAGATAAGGCTCCATACCTAGTCTCTGCCATCATAGAAGTTGCTTCTAGAAACAACCTAGATTTATGATCTATATTGTATGCTCTGGCATAAGAAACATTCTCCAACACATCTGCTCCATTGAGCTTGAACCTGCAAGATTGAAAATTATTAAAATTTTGACTAATCAGTCTCTCAAAACCATAGTAAAAGTCGCGCATCAAAAATATCTTCATACTTTTCTGAAATATGTAAAAGTTGTTGTGTTCTAAAGGTTCCCTCGGCATCAATATAAAGTTATTTTCCTTTATTTCCTCCCTGATCTAAGGGAAACTGAAAAAATACTATCTTCAATTCGTAATTGAAAAAACTTTACAATGGCAAAGATTCAAGAAGTTAAATTTAAAACCCCCAATCATGAGTATGAAAATCCTTAGACGCAACAAGTCTTAGAGAAGCAACCCTGATGTTGAACCTTAACCATCCTATGAATCCCAAACCTTCTGATGTAGCCCCCCTCCCCTTCGGGGTTCTACGACCTCCCGGTCTCTGGATCGTTCTTCTCTCCTGAGCTGAAAGTGTCTCTTTAGTTCCTGCCAGAACCTTTTCTAAACAATCCATAGGTCCTCTTTATAGAAAACCCACCATGTGCAAACTTAAGCACCCAACGTGAGCTCTCCCCACCATGTGATCGTCGTTGTGATTACGGGCCTTACTAAAAAAGCGCTAATCATGAATCGGCTTTGGGAATTTTCGGATGCAAGGAAATCCTTGTTCCTCCAATCCCCGAAACCCGAAACAGGGCTAAGGTGCTTATCTCCTTTCATTATCTCCACTCATGTGACCACTACCCTATGACCACGCGCTTAATGCCAAAAGCGCAACCAGAATTCGGCTTTCAGGATTCCAACTTGTAGGCTCTCCCCGCTCCTTGTCCTTCAAAGTGCTAAAACTCGTAAAGGTCCTAACGGCTCTTTGGATTCTCCCTTAAGCCTTCTCCACACGACCCTCTCCTGTGGCCTAGGGCTAATTCTCCGAGTGCTTTGGCTTTCGCAATTTGGGGAATCGCGATGCAGTGCCCCTTCCTTTCTTTTTCAAATCCCTGAAACCCGGAGACTTGATACCTCCCGGATCTACGGTCCAGATCTGTCACTTGATCAACGACCAAGATTAAATCCCAATGATTTTATTTCAGGGTTTTGGCAGAGTCTTCACCTCCCAACTCCCGGTGACCAAACTCCTGGTGGATTCTGAATCTCTACCACGCATCCTCCACAATGGACGATCCTCATTGATCTGGATCCAACGATCCTTTTGGCGATTCCCTTTCTTGATTTTTGGCCCAGTCTTCTCCTTCGATTTCCCGGTGCCAAAACGTCGACCAACAACCACGTGTCCTTTCTGATGGATGGTTGTGACCCTTAATCATGATCAACGGTCGTGATCAAATCCCGACCTTCTCCTTTTTGGAAATTTGGGAGAGTCTTCACTCTCGATCTCTCGGTAAACAAATCCCCGGAATGTGGATCTCTTGATGCACGTCCTCTGAGATGGACAGTCGCGATGCTTTTGGGACTTTGACGAGTCCTCTCTTTGTTGCTATTACGAGGGTTAAACCTCGTGCACCTTCTCCTGGATCTAACGGCTATCGGTCCTCAGTGCTCGATCTGACAGTTCATATCTGATCCCTTGCGCGCTCTTCTCATGTTGTCTGGACATAGGCTCCAACGGTCCATATCTCCTCCTCCACAACTGACCTAACGATTGTCGACGCTCCTCTTCCTGAGCTTTGAGAACTTCATGGTCCCACTTTTATCCTCTGTGCAATTCTTATTGATCCGACGACTATCGACTATTCAACACTTCCTCTTGAAGGCCCTCCACTATCTGTTCAGATCCTCTTTCCTCATGGGTTCTCCTGTGTAACTGGACGCAAGATTCAATGGTCTAGATCTTCTCCTCCGCTGCTGATCTACGAATATTGTGCTCTTCCTCTTGAGCTTCCTCTTTTCTTCCAGACTTAGAATATTTTCAGAGTCTCGAAGGTCTTGGCCTTCGAATCTTCCTCTTGCGAGCCCGATTCCTTTGGGTCTCGTCCACGTTCTCAAAACATTGTCTCTCCTGAGCTTGCCAACTTTAAAAACTCGATGGGGTTTCTCGACCTTCTGCTCCTTCCTTCTATTTCTCTCTGCACAAAGGCACTGTTCCTCCTGAGCTTCAGGACTTAGAATAAGTCCACCTTCGCACACTCCTTGTGCTGCTAAGATTTCATCAATCTCAGATCCAAATTATTTCTTGAAAATAAATGCTTCACACCCTCCTGCGGTTCTTTTGCTTGATGCACACCTTGTAGAGCCTTTATTCACAGAATATTCAACAACTCTATTTTTTTTTGAACTCGACAAAGAGTTCTTCTCGTGCACACTTGCACTGGCTCAATGCCCACCTGACAAATCTCTATAGAACCTCCAGTGATTTTGTCTTCTTGCTAAACTCAAAATAGAGTTCCTTCCATACATCTCTTACACACGCTCTATGCCCACTTGGCAGAGCTTCTACAGAACTTCAGACATTCTGTCTTCCCTTTAATTTCCTCTGCACAGTTTTCACCTCAAGAGTATTCAGTAATTCTAAGGCTCCTCTTGAGTCTATAAATCCTTCTGGTGTGCCCTCATGGCACGTTCTTTCTGACTCCATAGAGTTCAGATGCATGCACCTTGTGTTGGCTACATAACTTCCTCTGTTCTGTTGTGCACACCTTGCACAGCCTAAATAACCCAGAATTATACAACAACTCAAATGAAGATAGTAAAGCCTATATTCCTACTATAAATGAAATCTATCATACATCTAAAACATTCATTCATGGAAACATGTAAACACACAATCACATAGAGTGCAGAAAAACTACTTTTGTATTAATTCGACTGTCTATACAGATGTTCACAATAACTGGACTATAACAAATCTCAGTTCTCCTCTAGCTCTCTCTCTCTCTCAAAGATTCTGATTCCTAAGGCCTCTCTACCCGGACCTCTCCTATCTATGTCTCTCTCTCTAAGACTCTCTCTATCTTACCATTTTTTTTCATCTGAAGAAAGATTTCATTACAAAAGAGGGGCTCTACGAGCTTGTACTCTTCACCTAACCTCATAAATTACAATGAAGTTTCATAAATGGTTTACCCAGACCTGAATACGATCTGGGCCTGCTACAAGCAACCCTTAAGACAATTTAACCACTACCTAACAAAGTATGGTCGGCATTAAAATCCTTACAATCATTTAATACAATTTCAAATTTTTAAATGAGAGGGTTGTGCCTCTCTTCTCCATTGAATGCACGCTAAGTGTGTTGGCTAGCTGGCACATATGCTAAGTTGGAGCAATTCTCTTGCATCATACTCCCCTGTTGTGAAAAATTCATGAGCTCCTACTCATGAGCTTCCCAACTTTGTTGTTGAAATCCACCTGGATCTCAAACTATCTTTTGGAGTTTTCCATCCGCTCCACCTCTTCGATGTTGTTGCTGCATCCCTTCTTCTCTTGCAGGTTTTCTTCTATTCAGATCCCCTTTGCTGACTTCCTCTTACGCTAACCTCAACATCAGCCTTCTCATCTTCTCAATCATCTCGTCCAACTATTCCAGTTGATGTATCTCCTTATGTAGTCTACTCGGCATTTCTTCCTTCTTAGTGGGAAGATCTACTCAATCTCCCCTACTGTCTTTATCCCCCTTTGTAGCATTGAGTTGCCACTCTACTGCAGACTCCAATTCTGCAGTCTCTTCTTGACTTTCCCACTGCTCAGTCACCTCCTCTGACAGATTAACCTATGTTATTTATCCTTGTGTTGGTTCAACTCTAGCTTCCTCCAGTTGTTCCCCAAGATGATACGCTCCTTCATCTTCTTCCAACTTAGCCTGTTGGATGTGAAATCTTTGCACCATCACCCTTTTCTATAGGGCTTCCAGTTCTTCATACAGATCAACAAAGCTCATGTTGTATGTTTCCTCCTCTTCTGCAACCTCCAATACTGCAGTTGTCGCTTGTTCATCTTCCTGGCTGAAAATTTTGAGCCATTCTTTTGAATCCTCGTCTTCCTTTGCTTGGGTATCTTCTGATGTCTACCCCATTTCCTCTTCCTCCATGAAAATCTCTATTAGCTTTCCTTCTTTTGTGGTACTCGCAACATCTTTTCTGGCCTCATCTTGGCTGCTTGGTAGGAACATTTGAATTCCTCCAATTATCAGAAGATTCCTCTGGTCCTTCTTTGTCAGCTCCTCTTACTCTATTCGAACTCACCTCTGAGTTCATGAGACTCTCACATGGCCTCATCTGCTCTCCCTTTCCCACCTGGCAATATGGGATTTCTTCCCTACCCACCTGGCAGTCTATGAGATCTTCCAACGATCCCATCTCATTTCCCTTCTAGAAATCTGAACTTTCGGCACTTCCCCCTGGCAGCATACGAGACCTTCATTTGGCCTCTTTCCATTTCCCACCTGGAAACTTGAAAGTCCATCTCCACCCACCCAGCGGTTCACGAGATCTTCATCTGATCTCTCTTTCTCTTCGTCATTGAGACTCTTCCTAGCTTTTGGCTCATAGACGTGAACCACTTCCCCTACGTTCCCGAGAATTTCAACATACCTCAGCCATCCTCTTAACAACCTTCGTTGTCCTCTAGCCAACAATTTCTTAGTTGGCCACTTCACCTTCTTCCTCATGGGCCATTCATATACCCAATGTGCTTTTTCATTCTGCTGCATTTCGAATGCGAGCTTCTCCATTCTTTCTCTTAACTCATTGAACTCCAGATCCATCTCTGGATTGTTCTTCTTCTGCTGGTCTTCTCTTAAACCACATCCATGGCCTTCAGTATCCATTTCTACCTTTTGTTTTCTCTCCTAGAAAACTTATGGATCACTCTACGCCTGATAGTATCCCCATGTCCTCTTACGCT
Source organism: Picea engelmannii (assembly GCA_009831015.1). Lineage (NCBI taxonomy): Eukaryota > Viridiplantae > Streptophyta > Pinopsida > Pinales > Pinaceae > Picea > Picea engelmannii. The sequence goes on from ML789024.1 coordinate 285,675, forward strand.
CACCTGGTTGAAAAAAATATTTTTGTTGTTGCATCGATGCAACAACCCTCCTCACAGAATGTCGATATTATGCCTTCCTTCACCTACTGTCCACAAGCAAATTCTTGTTCTTGATACCACCTAATGATATCAAGTCATCACCTTCATTTCCTTCTATCTGTTGTCCATAAGAAAGTCTCATCCTTATGATTACCTCTGTTGCCTACATAGATCAATTCCAAGCTCTGATGCCACCTGATGCAGACCCCTTCCCCTTCAGGGTTATGCGACCTCCCAGTCACTGGATCGTTCTTCTCTCCTGAGCCGAAAGTGGCTCTTTAGTTCCTGCCAAAACATTTTCTAAACAATCCACAGGTCCTCTTTATATAAAACCCACCATGTGCAAACTTAAGCACCCAGTGCGAGCTTTCCCCACCATGTGATCGCCGCTGTGATCACAGGCATTACTCAAAAGGCGCTAATCATGAATCGACTTTGGGCTTTTCTGGATGCAAGGAAATCCTTGTTCCTCCAATCCCCAAAACCCAAAACAGGGCTAAGGTGCTTAGCTCCTTTCCTTATCTCCACTAATGTGACCACTACCCTGTGACCACGAGCTTAAAGCCAAAAGCGCTATTGGAATTCGGCTTTCGGGATTCCAGCGTGCAGGCTCTCCTCGCTCCTTGTCCTTCGAAATGCCGAAACCCGAAAATGGCCTAATGAATCTTTGGATCCTCCCTTAAGCCTTCTCCACACGACCTTCTCCTGTGGCCTAGGGATACTCCTCCGAGTGCTTCAACTTTCATGATTCGAGGAATCACGATGTAGTTCCCCTTCCTTTCCTTTTCAAATCCCCAAAACTTGGAGATCTGATACCTCCCTGATCTACGGTCTAGATCTGTCACTTGATCAATGACCAAGATTAAATCCCGACAAATTTCTTTCAGGGTTTTGGTGGAGTCTTCACCTCCCAACTAATGCACGCACACCCTCCTCAACCCGTAGGTCGAAAGGTCACGTACACAGGATCATTCTTCTCTCCTTGGCCCAAAGAGCTCTCGGAAATGGCTCCTCTATTTCCCTTTCAGAAAATCTGCACCCACAATCAACTTCGTGAAATTCCACCTTGTACTTTGGGAGATCGAACTTCACACTTCCGCAAATCCGGTGGTTAAATGCCTTATCTCTCAATCTCCAAAAACCTGAAAGTAGTCAATGCTGACCCTTTCTCTCCCTATTTTGGATTTCTCCTTATCGCGATTTCGGCGGTCGCGATGTCGAGCAACTCATCTCCTCGACTCCCGAAACCCGATTTGTCGAAACTCCGATGCGTTCGCAAGCTTTGACCTTTCAACGGCCTTTCACTCAGTCGAAACTTTAGACTTCGCAATATCGCGAATCCTAATGCAAAGAATTCGGGTCTTCACCCCACGAAACCCCGAAATGGTCAACGAAGATTGACTTCCATGTCTATAGTGTGCCACCTGTCCACCTCCCAATTCTGTGGCCCACACAATCCTTTCAGCCTTCGGGACTTCGCGTTTCGGGGTTTCACGAGTTCTGTTGCCAAGATTACGGGACTTCCACTCACAAAAACCTGAAATAGAAGTTCACGGGTAAATCCAATGGCTCCCGTGGTTTGGATCTACAGCTCTACTCCTCCTAAGCTTAGAACCTTTGGGAATACTCGCCGTAACTCCCCTATTCCTCTACGATATCTGTCGGCTCGTGGGACTTCGCGAATCCTCCACGGAGAATTCTGACTGTCCATTTCCCTTTCCTTCTCAAGGACTTCTGCAACTTCTAAACAAAGTATTCCTATGCGCGGAATTCGTCTCCTTGCAAGACGACGTCACTATGCCTTCTTTCGATTCTTCAAGGCACTTGGACTCTTGCCTTCCTTCGACTCCTTCGAAGGTTAAAACCCTTTTGAGCTTTCTCCAACTCTGAGTCTTTCAGAAAACTCTTGCTCGCACTCCTTGCGGCAGACCTTCAAACACTTCCAAGTGTTGAACTTCCCTCGACTCTGCGCACACCTGCAGCAGTAGTTCTTCAACGACTTCTCAGATTCAAAACTCTGAGACTTTACTCAGCCTGTGCATTCCTTGCACAGCTCCTGTTCCTAGCTGCACCTCAAAGGAAATGAGAACAAGAGATATCTAGTCTGAGCTTTCAGAGACAAACCTCTGAACCCTTTGTCAACGCACTCCTTGCGGAAAATTCAAATGCACTCCTTGTAGGAACTCTTGCTCAGATAGAGAAACAATTGAAACTCATTTTCCTTACTCTCTCTCTCTCTCAGATTTCAGAAATTCAACAAGAAATCATTCATACATAGCATAAAATAAATTGTACAGCAGAAAGAGTAAAATAACCATGAGCATAACATTTAGCATACATACACGGAGAACCAACACAACGCCATGAATTTGAATCAAAGTTCTTTTCTTATTAATTCAAATATCTGTACATGGGTGCCTTCAAATTATAGTTCTCCCTTCTCAGCTCTGTATGCTCTTGCTCATAATCTTCATGCTGTAGCATGCTAATGTTACAATACACAATGAGGGTGTCTATATCCTGTTTCCCTCTTGCGCTCTAAAACTGTCTAATCTAACATTCAATTCTATCTACCTTCATTAACTACTATAAATTCCTTCTACCTACTAAAACGAGAGTGGATCGCTCAAGGTCTGTTTACATTTTACAAGTGTGCTCCTTATTAATTATCTCATTTAAGATTAGCGCATTAACTTCAAGAAAATTTCAAAATTTGCGTTGGGTGCTTGTCCAGCTGTCTTTTGCCTCTGCATTGGCTCGCTTAAGATGCTCTTGCATCATACTCCCTTGCTTGAAAATTTTCATGGGCTCCTGTCCATGAGCGCGTGCACAGTCTGTCCATGATTCTGGATCTCTGCTTCATTCTCCCAACTGGCATCTTCAACTGGATGGCCCTTCCACTTGACCAAATATTCAAAGTATTGCTTTCGCCTAGTCTTCTTGCTGACCCTTTTGTCCAGTATGCGCTCCATATACGGCTTTTATGCAACTGGCATCTGCTTTGTCCACTGGACCTCTGGCTGTTCATTTTCCGTCCCTGTTTCCTCAGGTTTATATGGGTACAAATATGCGATATTGAATATTGGAGAAATTCTGATCCCATCGGGTAATTCAATATCGTAAGCATTTGCCCCAAATTTCTTCAAGACCTTACATGGTCTGATCTTCTTCATCTTCAGTTTGTTATATGTCCCCTTCAGGAACCTTTCCTTTCTCAAATGTGCCAGAAACAAATCACCAATGTCAAATTGAAGTTGTCTCCTATGTTGATCTACTCTCCGCTTATATTCCTGGCTCGAATTCTGCAATCACTCCTTCACCTGGCTGTGAAGTTCTTTCATTGCCTCTGCGAAATATTCTGCACTAGCGCTCCTAGTCGGAATCTATTCTGAATCTCTCAATTCAGAAATTCCTCTCGGTTGCATGCCATAGACGATCTGAAATGGACTCTTCCCTGTGCTTCTGTTAACTGAGTCGTTATAAGCAAATTCCTCATGTGGTAATATATTGTCCCACTAGCTGTGGTGTTCTGTCACCAAGCTTCTCAGTAAGTCTCCCAGAATTCTATTCACCACTTCTGTTTGTCCATCCATATGAGGATGATAAGATGAACTAAACGGCAAGTCAGTTCCCAGCTTCTTCCATAAGGTCCTCCAGAAGTGTCCTATGAACTTAGTGTCTCGATCCAAAACTATGCTCCTTGGTAAGCCGTGAAGTCGAATGACTTCTTTGAAAAACAGATTCACAATGTGAGTTGCGTCATTGGTCTTCTGACATGGAATGAAGTGTGCCATCTTGGAAAATCTATCCACCCCCACAAAGATTGAGTCAAAACCCCTTTGTGTTCTTGGGAACCCCAATATGAAATCCATGCTGACTGCATTCCACGGCTTCTCAGGTATGGGCAATGGTTGATAAAAGTCTGCATTCTGCCCCTTTCCCTTTGAATGTTGACAAATTCTGCATCTGTCCACGAATCTCTTGACGTCTTCTCACATTCTCAGCCAAAAATATGACTCATTCACTTTTGCGAACATCTTGTCGTGACCAAAATGTCCTGCCAATCCTCCACTTTGTTTCTCTTTCAGCAAATTCTCCCTCATGGAGCATTTTGGAATACAAAGTTGATTACCTTTAAACCGTAATCCTTCCTAGATCATGTATTCTTTCCATTGGCTTCTATCCCTAAGAATTGGATTCTCAGCTGCTTCGTATGCCTCCTTGAAATTTGAGTCATCCCTGTACATGTCCCTGAGATCATCAAAACCCAATGTTTTGACTTTGAACTCCTGCAATAGAAAACACTTCCTGCTCAAAGCATCAACAACTTTGTTAGCAGTTCCAGAAATATGTTTAATCACAAAAGTGAAATTCTACATATATTCAACCCATTTAACATGTCTCTGATTCAACTTTTCCTATTGAGTCACAAATTGCAGTGCATGATTGTCACTGTATAAGACAAACTCCTTCGTGATTAACTAATGTCTCCATTTTTTCAATGCCTGAATAATAGCATAGAACTCCTTGTCATATGTGGAGTACTTCACTTTCGCTTCATTCAACTTCTCACTGAAGTATGCTATTGGCCTGTCTTCTTGACTCAAGACTGCCGCTATTGCAAATCCACTTGCATCGCATTTCACCTGAAATGTCTTTTGGAAATCTGGCAACACCAAAATTGGTTGTTCTGTAATCTTCCTCTTCAACAGATTAAAACTATTCTCAGCCTCTTCTGTCCAGTGAAAATACTTATGTCTCATCTTCACTATGTCCATCATCGGTGCACTAATTCCACTAAAATTTCTAATGAACTTTCGGTAGAAACTAGCCAATCCGTGAAAACTTCTCACCTCAAAAATATTCTTCGGCGATGGCCAATTCTTGATTACCTCCACCTTATCTGGATCCATCCTCAACTCATCTACAGAAATAACAAAACCCAAATAAATGATATCTGTCTTCATGAATGAGGATTTCTTCATATTTATCAACAACTTCTCCTGCTATAACTTCTTCATCACTGTAGCCAAATGTTTCAGATGCTCTACCACTGTTTTACTGAAAATCAATATGTCATCCAGATATACGATAACAAATTTTCCAATGAATTCCCTCAGGACTTCGTTCATCAATATCATGAAGGTACTCGGTGCATTTGTTAAGACAAACGACATAACAAGCCATTCATACAACCCTTCATTGGTTTTGAATGCTGTCTTCCACTCGTCACCTTCTCTCATGCGGATTTGATGATAGCCTCTTTTCAAATCAATCTTTGAAAATATTTTTTCTCCACTCAAGCAATCCATCCGATCATCCATCCTTGGCAATGGGAATCTATACCTGATGGTTATCTTGTTAATCACCCTTGAGTCAGTACACATCCTCCAACCTTCGTCTTTCTTCGGACTGAGTACTATCAGAACAACACACAGACTCAAGCATTCCCTGACCAAACCTTTGTCCAACAAATCCTGGACTTGTCTTTTGACCTCTTCATTCTCTTGCGGTGTCAATCTGTACGCGGCTTTGTTTGGAAAACTGGCTCTTGGTATGAGATCAATATGATGACTCACACTTCTAATCGGTGGCAACAAACGAGGTAGTTCGTCCACTACTATGTCAGCAAACTCTTCTAATAGTTCCTGAACTTATTCTAGTAAATCATCTACCCTTGTGTTGGTCAAAACAATCTTTGGTTTCTTGACCACAATGAACTGTGGATCCTCCTTCTTCTTAACCTCTGTAAGAAGTTCCTTCCCACTCATGAGAAGTACAGTGTTGCTTACTTCCAGTTTCACCTCCTTATCCTTAATTGGAAGCAACATGTGGGTTCTACCATTCTTCTCTAGGGTGTATGTGTTCATTCTCCCATCATGAATCACATTCCTGTCATATTGCCACGGTCTACCCAACAATAGATGACAAACATCCATAGGAATAACATCACAAAGTATCTTATCATTATATCCTCCTATCTTAAATTCAACCAAATACTATTTAGTGACAATTACCTGATGTCCTTTTTGTAGCCACGAAACTCTATATGGGATTGGATGATCAGTTGTCTCCAGCTCCACCTTTTCTACCATCTCTGTAGAAACGATATTATATGTGCTACCATTGTCCACAATGACCTTGCATACCCTATCCTTGGTTTTGCAAGCATTCCGGAAAAGTCTATTTCTTTGGACTGAACTCTCCACCTCCTTCTCTGGTGTCAAAAGAGCTTTTCGCATCATCAACGATCTTCTGCCTTCAGCATCTTCTGTCTCAACATCTCACCTCTGTGCTTCGGTGATGTGAGTCTCTCCACTCTATTTCTTTTTATCTGGACACTTGTAAGACTTGTGCCCATTTTTTCCACATGTGAAGCATGTTATTACTCCACCTCTTCCTCTTCCTCTACCTCTAGTACGAGGAAAAACATTATTATCAGCATAATCTCTTCTCTGTTCAGTATGCTTCCCTCGCTGTGAGGTTCCACCTCTCTCAGTTCGAGTCTGAGGTTTCTTCCAGTCCTCCTTGGGCTTCTGATATTTATCCTGGGCAACTGATTTGCCTCTGGGATGATTTCTGCCTCGGCCTCTTTGACCCTGCTTTCGGCTCAGCTTCTCTTCAGCCTTTAGAGCCATCTGATAAGCATCTTCCACTGTTCGTATGGTTACCATGTTCATCTCATCGTGAATGTCATCTCAGGCCATTCATGTATCTGGCAACTTTTTCATCATCGCTTTCCCGATGACCTGCCCTGATGTTCAACCTGTAGAATTCTTCAATGTATTCTTTCACTGTCATCAGTTTCTGTCTCAGGTTCTACATTCTCTTGAATAGAGTAATTTGATAATCCCTAGGAATGAATTTCGCCTTCATCTTCACGATCATTCTATCCCAACTTTTGATCTTCTGCTTGCCTTTGCAGCGTCTGTCAGCTTGTAGTTCATCCCACCACAATGTTGCATGTCCCTTCAATCTTGGGACAACATCCTTGACCTTCTTGTTCTCTTCGACATCTTCATAGTCAAATTATGTGTCTAGGGCTCTAATCCAGTCTAGAAGCTCCTCTGCATCCATATTTCCCTCATAAACTGGAATGTCCATCTTTGCTCTTGCACCCATTCTTGCAATAGCCCTAATCAAGCGTTCGTTCACTGCATCTTCTGTTGTAGCTTCTTCTTCTTCATGTTCAGCCTCAATTTCACTTTCAGAATCACTAAGATCCCCAGCACTGACTGTGCATCTCTGTGCTATCTCCATGTCTTCAAGTCTGGTGCGTAAGTCACGCATTTCTTTTTCCATGTCTGGATCAGTCATCTTCCTACCTCTTCTTCTCGGCATTTCCCTCTCCTCTGGTGGATTGGGTGTTTGCCTGTCCCTTCTCCTTGGCGGCATGGTGAATCCTCCTTTTCCCTGCTACAGAAAGCAAAGAAACTTTTCTGGGCTCTGATACCAAATGATGCATGCACGCCCTCCTCAACTTGCAGGTCGGAAGGTCACGTACACAGGATTGTTCTTCTCTCTTTGGCCCGAAGAGCTCTCGGAAATGGTTCCTCTATTTCCCTTTCGGGAAATCTGCACCCACAATCAACTTCGTGAAATTCCCCCTTGTACTTCAGGAGATCGAACTTCGCACTTTCACGAATCTGGTGGTCAAATTCCTTATCTCTCAATCTCCGAAAACCCGAAAGCAGTCAATGATGACCCTTTCTCTCCCTGTTTCGGATTTCTCCTTATCATGATTTCAGTGATTACGATGTCGAGCAACTCATCTCCTCAACTCTCGAAACCTGATTTGCCGAAACTCCGATGCGTTCACAAGCTTTGACCTTTCAATGACCTTTCACTCCATCGGAACTTTGGACTTCACAATATTGTAAATCCTAATGCAAAGAATTCAGGTCTTCACCCCACGAAACCCCAAAATGGTCAACGAAGGTTGACTTCTGTGTCGATAGTGTGCCACCTATCCACCTCCCGATTCTGTGGCCCACACAATCCTTTCGGCCTTCGGGACTTCATGTTTCATGGTCTCACAAGTCATGTTGCCAAGATTACGACACTTCCACTTGCGAAAACCTGAAATAGAAGTTCATGGGTAAATCCAACGGCTCCTGTGGTTTGGATCTACGGCTCTACTCCTCCTAAGCTTAGAACCTTTGGGAATACTCGTCATAACTCCCCTATTCCTCTGCGAGATCTGTCGGCTCGCGGGACTTCACGAATCCTCCACGGAGAATTCCGACTGTCCATTTCCCTTTCCTTCTAAAGGAATTCTGCAACTTCTAAACAAAGTATTCCTATGCATGGAATTCGTCTCCTTGCAACACGACGTCACTATGCCTTCTTTAAATTCTTTAAGGCACTTGGCCTCTTGCCTTCCTTCGATTCCTTCGAAGGTTAAAATCCTTCTGAGCTTTATCCAACTCTAAGTCTTTCAAAAAAATCCTGCTCGCACTCCTTGCAGCAGACCTTCAAACATTTCCAAGTGTTGAACTTCCTTTGACTTTGTGCACACCTGTAGCAGTAGTTCTTCAATGAATTCTCAGATTCACAACTCTGAGACTTTACTCGGCCTGCGCACTCCTTGCACGGATTTTGTGCCTAGCTACACCTCAGAGGAAATGAGAACAAGAGATATCTAGTCTGAGCTTTTAGAGACAAACCTCTGAACCCTTTGTCAATGCACTCCTTGCGAACAATTCAACTGCACTCCTTTCAGAAACTCTTGCTCAGATAGAGAAACAATTGAAAATCATTTTCCTTACTCTCTCTCTCTCAAATTTCAGACATTCAACAAGAAATCATTCATACATAGCATAAAATAAATTGTACAGCAGAAAGAGTAAAACAACCATGAGCATAACATTTAGCATACATACACGGAGAACCAACACAACGCCATGAATTTGAATCAAAGTTCTTTTCTTATTAATTGAAATCTCTGTACATGGGTGCCTTCAAATTATAGTTCTCCCTTCTCAGCTCTGTATGCTCTTGCTCATAATCTTCATGCTTTAGCACGCTAATGTTACAATACACAATGAGGGTGTCTATATCCCGTTTCCCTCTTGCGCTCTAAAACTATCTAATCTAACATTCAATTCTATCTACCTTCATTAACTACTATAAATTACTTCTACCTACTAAGGAATCGAGCGGATCGCTCAAGGTCCGTTTACATTTTACAAGTGCACTCCTTCTTAATTATCTCATTTAAGATTGGTGCATTAACTTCAAGACAATTTCAAAATTTGCATTGGGTGCTTGTCCAGCTGTCTTTTGCTTCTGCACTGGCTCGCTTGAGATGCTCCTGCATCACCAACTTCCGGTGACCAAAATACCGATGGCTTCTGGATCTCTGCCACACATCCTCCACAATGGATGGTCCTTGTTGATATGGATCCAACGATCCTTTCGGTGATTCCCTTTCTTGATTTTTGGCTCGGTCTTCTCCTTCGATTTCCCAGTGCCGAAACGTTGACCAACAACCATGTGTCCTCTCCGATGGACGGCTGTGACCCTTAATCAAGATCAACGGTCGTGATATTTTTGGGATGATCAATGGTCATGATCGAATACTGGCCTTCTCCTTTTCAGAAATTTGGGAGAGTCTTCACTCTCGATCTCTCGGTAAACAAATCCCCGGAATGTGGAGCTCTTGACACACATCCTCTGAGATGGACGATCCCAATGCTTTCGGGACTTTGACGAGTCCTCTCTCTGCTACTATTACGAGGGTTAAACCTCATGTACCTTCTCCTAGATCCAAAGACTATCGGTCCTCAGTTCTCGATCTAACAATTCATATATGATCCCTTGCGCGCTCTTCTCCTGCTGTCTGGACGTACGCTCCAACGGTCCATATCTCCTCCTCCACAACTGACCTAACGGTTGTCGATGCTCCTCCTCCTGAGCTTTGAGAATTTCATGGTCCCAATGTTATCCTTTGTGAAACTCTACTTGATCCGATGACTATCGGCTATTTGAAACTTCCTCTTGAAGGCCCTTCACCGTTTGTTCAGATCCTCTTTCCTCACAGGTTCTCCTGTGTATCTAAATGTGAGATTGAATGGTCCAGCTCTTCTCCTCCACAACTGATCTACGACTATTGTTCTCTTCCTCTTGAGCTTCCTCCTTTCTTCCAGACTTAGAATATTTTCAGAGTATTGAAGGTCTTGGCCTTCGAATCTTCCTTTTACAAGCCTGATTCCTTTGGGTCTTGTCCATGTTCTCAAAACACTATCTCTCCTGAGCTTGCCAACTTTAAAACATCGATGGGGTTTCTCGACCTTCTGCTCCTTCCTTCTATTGCTCTATGCACAAAGGCATTGTTCCTCTTGAGCTTCAAGACTTAGAATAAGTCCACCTTCGCACACTCCTTATGTTGTTGAGATTTCGTCAATCTCATATCCGAAGTATTTCTTGAAAATAAATGCTTCACACCCTCCTGGCATTCTTTTGCTCGATGTACACCTTGCAGAGCCTTTCTTCACAGAGTATTCAACAACCTTGTTTTTGTTTGAACTCGACGAAGATTTCTTCTCGTGCACACTTGAACTGGCTCAATGCCCACCTAGAAGAGCTCTACAGAACCTCTAATGATTCTGTCTTCTCACTTAACTTGAAATAGAGTTCCTTCTGTACATCTCTTGCACACGCTTTGTGCCCACCTGGCAAAGCTTCTACAAAACTTCAGATGTTCTTTCTTCTCTGTACTTTCCTCTGCACAGTTTTCACCTCAAGAGTATTCAATAACTCTGAGGCTCCTCTTGAGTCTATAAATCCTTCTGGTGTGCCCTCCTGACACGTTCTTTTTTACTCCACAGAGTTAATATGTGCGCACCTTGTGCTGGCTACAGAACTTCCTCTATTATGTTGTGCACACCTTGCACAGCCTAAATAACCCAAAATTATACCACAACTCAAATGAAGATAGTAAATCCTATCTTCCTACTGTAAATGAAATGTATCATACATCTACAACATTCATTCATGGAAACATGTAAACACACAAACACACAGAGTGCAAAAAAAATGATTTTGTATTAATCTGAATGTCTGTACAGATGTTTACAAGAACTGGATTGTAACAAGTCTCAATTATCCTCCATCTCTCTCTCTCTTAGAGCTTCTATTTCCTAAGGTCTCTCTACCTGAACCTCTCCTATCTCTATCTCTCTCTCCAAGACTCTCTCTATCTTACCTTTTTTTTTCATCTGAAGCAAGATTTCATTACAAAAGAGGGGCTCTACGAGCTAGTCCTCTTCACCTAACCTCATAAATTACAATGAAGTTTCATAAATGGTTTACTCAGACCTGAATACGATATGGGCCTTCTACGAGCCTGCTACAAGCAACCCTTAAGACAATTTGACCACAACCTAAGAAAGTATGGTCGACATTAAAAGCCTTACAATCATTCAATACAATTTCAAATTTCAAAATGAGAGGGTTGCGCCTCTCTTCTCCATTGAATGTGCTCTAAGCGTGCTGGCTAGCTGGCGCATATGCTGAGTTGGAGCGATGTTCCTACATCACCTTCCAAGGCCCAAATAATTAAACATTGGTTGTTCATGAACCATACTATAAACCCTAAACCATGAATACACATGAAGTGAAAAAATATCCAATCCTATAAGAATGTCTTAAGGGTTTTGGTTCCCTTAAGGGGGATATACTTCATTTTAGAGAAGAGTATTATAGTTTCCACAAAAAAATTGAATATCATTCACAAATATGTAAATTTCCTGAGAAAACAAGAAAGTTTCATGCAGAGATCAATTATGCAACAATTCCTTTGAAATAATTGAGTAGAATGAGAAGTTTGTTTCCTCGAAGTCCAAACATCTATATCTTCGTAGAAGATTAAAACTATGCACTCAAAGATGCAGCTAATGAGACATAGTTCCTTTACCCCAAAGATTCTCTTTCTACTAGTTAGTATTTTCCCACTAAAAATCTTACTTGACTGGAATCTAGATTTAATTTACATCGACCATTTTCTTCCTTGCGGCTACCACAATGAACTGTAGCACCCACCTAGAAATGACAATATCCCATGTATGACATTGGATATATCAAAATGCAAGTAGCCACGACAATATGGGACCCTCTGTAAAAATGGTAGCACCTGATGCCTGAGTTGGTTGACTCTTTGTTTTTATTACAATGGTTAATGCATTGTGCTACGAGAAACAAGAAAAATAATGGGAAATGGAAACATAACAAGAAATGGAGGTAGAGGATGTTCGGGATAAGAAACATGAAAATCCCCTTCTCAACATATATTATGCATATAAAATTGATTATTAATGCACTGATGCAATAATCAAGATGGGTATGGAAATAAGAACCGAAAAAGGAACAAAACAAGAAATGGGACTCCTAGTTTGGATTTTGTTAACATATCTACGATAGATATGACTGCTCTGGTTCAACTTCAGAGCCCTAATTTTTGGACATCATGATAACAACTATTTAATGGCCTTGGGCTGATATTGTTGGAATACTGAGAGGGGGGGTGAATCAATATGAGCAATTTATACCACTTTTAACCACAATGTATATTCTTTCACTTTATCAACAATATTCAACAATTTATCATCAATGTATCAAGAACACAGTACATCATTATTTACGTGGAAACCCAAATGGGAGAAAACCACATAATGGTTTCTTATATATATCAAGAATTCATTCATAGGAAGCACAAACTTCCCAATTCTTCAGCTGCAACTAGAAGGAGGCTACAACCCCCTATTTATAGGATCCAACATGAAGGAATCTACAACTCCCTAAATTCTTTAGCTCCAACCAGAAAGAGGCTACAATCCCCTGGGTTCTCCGGCTCCAACCAAAAGGTGGCTACAACCACCTAGTTCTCAATCTCCAAATTGAAGGAAGCTCCAACTCCCTGATTCTCCATCTCCAACCGGCAGGAGGAAACAACCCCCTTTCCTTTCCCCATCCCTCCTCCCTGAAATATAAGTGTAGACCAATTTTCACTACCACAATCATTTCCACTATCACTGCCACCGTCTCATCAACTCGTAACATGTCAACTTATCACTATATCCAACCTGTCACTTTCAACCTATCCAACCTGTCACTTTCAACCTATCCAACCTGTCACTATCACTGATACTCAACCAGATCCTCTCACATGGATCATATACCAAGGACACCTCTCAACTAGATGTACAACATCACAAACAAATGCCTCTACCAAGCATGTACCAATAACACCAACACACCATCACAATATATGTGTCTCAACCATGTACCAAAGCATATACCAAACCATCAACCTGTACCATACCAAGAATCAACCATGTACCACAACCTGTATCACAATAAATGCATTGACCATGCACCAACACCTGTACCAAACCATGCATCAACCATGCACTAACACCTGTACCAGATCGTGCATCAACCATGCACCTCAACCTGTACCAAACTATATATGCCTCAACCATAAACCATGTATACCAACTACCAATCATGTGCCATACCATGTATCAACCATGCACATCAACAATGTACATCAACACATGTACCATATAACATATACTACGAAATGTGTCTCAACCATATACCCTATCACTCTCAATCATTCCATGTAGCATAATATATCCCTCAAGTATATGTTAATATCACAAAGATGTGCCTCTAATAATGAACCATAAAAACCATATACCAAGTACCAAGAGTATGTCTCAGGCATGTAACAATATTACCTCAACCATATGGAACCATGCACTATGTATCACAAGGAACTCCAAGACATGCCAGACGTATATGCATACCATACAAGATACAATTTGTCCTTGCTGCAACTCTAGATTTCCACGCCCTTATTGCTGCAACTCTGAGTGTTTGCACCCTTATTTCTACAACTCTGAGTGTACATTCCCTTCTTGTTGCAACTCTAGGTGTTCGCACCCTTATTGTTGCAACTTTGAGTGTATGCGCCCTTATTGCTGCAAATCTGAGTGTCTGTGCCCTTATTTCCACAACTATTAGTGTACACTCCATTCTTGCTGCAACGTCAGGTATCTGTACCCTTATTATCGCAACTTTGAGTGTCCACGCCCTTATTGATGCAACTCTGAGTGTTTGTGCCCTTCTTGCTGCAACTCAGGGTGTCTATGCCCTTATTGCTACAAATCTGAATGTTTGTGCCCTTCTTGCTGCAACTTGCAAATGACCTCATAAATTTAGTTTTTTCTTTGTCTTCCCTTTTCTACCTCAGACTTCACTTCTTCATATTCACCAATAGACCAAAATATTATACTGTAACATTCTCACTAGACCATAACAATTTCACTAGATAGATATTCAATGTATGTGTATATGTGTTTATGAGAGACTCCTTGAGGTGTATTTATACTTTTTCTAGGTAACATCTTTCCTTAAATTTAGGGCTTCTAGATATTTCTTTTTACAACCACTTTACCTTTTCATTTATTGACTTGTAACCAACTAGGGGCTTCTTGACTATTCTTCGGGGCCTCCAACTTCACAAGGCCATATGTCCCTAACCATGAGGAAGTACATGGTGTTCCAAATATCACCATAAATGGAACTATGAGTACTATCCATATATGATAGTCATACCTGCAATTTCACTATCCTTCATGTCCATAAAACTCATTCAACTTCGGGTTCCATAACCACACCTCCAGGGCTACATTTAGACTACATCAAATGTACCCAACTAACTCATCATCGATATAAATCATACAAATTTCAATCAACTGTCCAACATCTCTGGACCTCTCCAAGGGTGGACATCAATCTCTAATGGTTGACATCAATCTACAATATCACTCTGCAAGGGTTGACATCAATTACAACCAACTGTCCAAACCAAATGTCCAACATTGTCCCCCTTTGGCATTGATGGAAACAACAACATTGATGGAAACACTTAGACATGGAAACACTCATGCTCATTCTCCCCTTGTGATCATCACTCCTCATCAATGTTTCTATCTCTCCGCCTTTGACATCAATGCCAAAGGGTATCTCTCCTTGGGGTTGCTCCCCCTGTCTTCATTCCTTTGTTATTTCTCTCCCTCTTTGACCAAAGGTTAACTCCCCCTGTCGATATGTCTCCTCCTGATACTATACCTACTCTAACCAATCATGGGAAAAATAATAGCTACCCATGTGGGCATGTATCCTTGTATGTATGCTACTAATATTCCTTTCTATATATCTCTCTCTTATTTTTATTCCCTTGAATTTTTTGTAAGATGTAGATCAATGTAGGGCTACCTGTATATGTTTCCTTTCCTCTCTTCTAGTGTTGTTTATTGTCCACTGGTGTTTCCTCTTTAATTTCAATGAAATATATGAAAAAACATTCAAAATTTTGTTTCTTCATTTACTTGTCATGTATACTTGACCATACTACTCAACAATGTCCTTATGATGATATATCTTATGCCAACAATTTTTCTTTCCCTATTCTTTTGGGCCTTTCACTACTTTCCTTTTTGTGACCAACTGATTCCAACCGATTCCACTAATTCCAATTGTAAATGAACTGCTTGCTTCTTCTCTGGCACATGATTTATGTACCTTCTAACCTTATCATGAATCCATCTATGTCCATATATCAAAAAAATTTCATAACCCTTCTACTCTACTTTCCACAATGTTGGCCCTTCTGTCACTGTACCATTCTGAAGAATTCTCTTGAATATACTACAACTGATCATCACATGTTCTTGTTTATCATACTAAATCAAAATATGTCCACTAATTTGATCTATCTGCTCATCAAACTTTGCATGTATGGAACAACCTATACTGAAGATATCCCTACTTGAATGCATATGTGGAATAGAATCATAAACTTTTGTCTTCCAACTGATACTTGTGTGGGAACACTATTTCTCAACCGATCAATTTGTTACTCTGTGCTTTTTCTATCTGACTGCTCGGAATCTTTCTCTGCAAACACTTCATACTTCTTGAAATATGGTTCTCTCATATGTAGTGTCTACTGCATGGACCCCCTATTAAACATACATATTACCTGGGAGTCTCCAAGCCAGATGGCTCTGAAAAATACCCTCTATGATGTGGAATAATCTTCCTCTTAGTTTGTGGAGAAATCTTCCTTTTCATCCTCTTTCTGAATTCTCTCATCATCCTGATTTTTGACGTCTTCTTCATCATCCTCTGCATGAATTTTGACACTTTCTTCATTTCATGTAAATTCATTATGATCTTGTGCTATTGTAAATCCTATAAGTACGATTCCTTGGACCTTTTCTTCATTTACCTACTCTTCTTTTTTTTCATTACTTCTCCAAGCCTTCTTGTATCTGCCATCAGTATTTTCTTTCATGGGACTCTTTATCACACTTCTACAATTTCTAGCTATGTGTCCATAGTTGTGGCATTTGTAACATTCAATGTTATGTGGAGCCACATAAGAATTTATTTCCTGATCATTTCTTTCATAAGCCTTGCAATCTACAACTTTATGTCCAAAGTTAGCACAATTAAATCAATGACCATAAAATAAATTTACATACCTGGGAGTGAATGATCTTCTTTTTGGTGTAGTCCTTTTGAAATCTTGCCTTGGCTGATCAAAGTTTTCTCTTTGTTTGTTTCTTTCACAATGATTGAATCTTCTCTGCTGCCTAAATGTAGAAGGTCTTTTGTATTCATTCATTTTTTATTTTTGTTGACCATGATTCCTTCCTTTGAGAACTTCTACATAACTCCTTTGTTCTGTTGCTTTCGTCATGGAGCTTGAACCTTCCTCCAAATGAACATTCTTGTATCCTAGTCCAGATTTGTCACTGTATGGCTTTTAACCATTGAGAATGTTTTCTAACAATTGAGAACTTTTCAAGTTCTTTTTGATCTTGTTGACTTCAACTCTCAATGTCACGATTTCCTTTTCAAGGTTCTCACACTCCTTTTCTTTCTTTATCATCTATATCTGCAATACTTCTTCATTTCTCTCTCCTTCTTCAAGTTCGATTTTCAAATAGATGTTTTCTTCTTTAAATGATTTGTTTTTCTTCCTTTGTTTCTTCATGATCTGAGACCGGGGTGACCCTTTTACCAATATTTACTTGATACTATGCCACTCCATTAAAGGTCTTATTTAAGATCATTTTTATTGAACTTGATTGTGTTAAAAGGTGAATTTGAAGTGTTTAAGAGGCTTGAATCCAAATTGAATTTAACTTGGTAAAGAAGATTATTAAATCTCATGTGCCATTTACTTAATGCATCCAACAAATTAACTGTGGAAATAAGGAAGCATAATAAACATGAGATAAGCATTCACACATAAGGATAAAGAAGTCACCAATTGTTAACAGAGTTCACCCCGGGTGGGCTACATCTCTGGGCTTCGCTCAACCTCTTAGCCGCTTTATTCTCCTCTTTAAAATATGCTTCTCCTTTACAAATAAAAGGGATGCAGTCCCACTCCTGGTGAAAACATCGAAGAGGCGTTCTTATGTGTAAATAGTTATTTCTCACAAATATGTGGCAAAGTCTCTCATGAAATGAGAAAAATCTCCATAGACAATTCAAGGGAAAAGTTCTCACAAATATGATTCTCACAACATGCGGTAATGATATGTTCTCCTCAAATACATAGACTAGGTTCTCACAACAAGTGGCAATGTATCTTCCTCAAGAGATGATATTTTCTGGTGAAGACTGATCTGTCACAAGATGTGGCATAATGTTGGCCCTTGACCAAGTTTTGAGGGTTCTTGGTCATTTTTGACCTATTTTTTGGGAACTTCGACAGGCTGTTGAAGATGGAGTGCAAGACGAAGAAAAGATCATGAGATCTCAACCCCTTTTTGGGTCCTTTTTGGGTTATGGGATTATGTAATGGGTATGGGATGTCGGCCCATGGGTTTACCCATGTTTAGGCCCAATTTTGTAATGTATAAATAGAGATCTAGGCAATGTAAGAAGAGGCTTCTAGTAAGTTGTAAGTGTGATAAGTGCAAGCATGGTTTGCAGATGCTTTGTGCATATTGTAAGAGATTTGCAGAGCTAAGTGCAATTGGTTGTAACAGAGTGTGAAAGGATTTGTGTTGTAGCGCAGGAAGGAGGATCTAGCAAGGTGTGCAAATCTCCTGTCCTATGCGGAGTAAGGAATTTGTGGCTTTGTGCATGTATCCAAGTGAAGAAGCTAATAAATAAGAAGAGTTGGTGGACATAGCCCCAGGGTGGGGGTGAACCATGTATATGCTGTGTTACTTTGCTTTGTGCGATGTGTTGGTGTATTTAGGTGTTATCTACTAAGTGCTTGATATAGATAGATAGATAGATTTGTTTATGCTTTGTGCTTATGATGAATCTGGATGCTAGATATGACATAGGGGAATGCGCTTGGTACTTGAATCTGCTAGATCTGATCCATTTATTTATGTTAAGTGCTTAAACACTTTAGATCAGGGTGATTGTTGTGATGCTCTGTTTTATCTGCGAAGTAGACATTGGTTAAATATTGATGAATTGATAGTGTTAAGTGCCCTATTAAGTATTACAATCACAAATCTGTGTCCTAGCTAAGGTTGCAGACACTGGAGTCTTGCAACCACCCCTACCTCTACCTCGGGTGAGACTTCATATGCTTTGCAGGTGTTGTCGAAAGGGCCGATAATTAGGGTTTTGTTGGTGCATTGTTGTAGCATTGAACTCTGGGTCTACCCCTATGCCAAAAAATGGTTCTGTTTCCAGGACCTGAAACTGTGATTGCTAGGAATTGAGAAATAAGAATATTTGTGCAAATATTCGACCTGAAACCATGAAAGCTCTGTGTGTAGATCTGTTTCCCTATTGCACAAAATTCTACTAGACTTGTGAAGCTCTGTGCCAAGAAAAGAGGTCAGATATGAAGAAAAAGCGGTAAGATATGCAAGCTCTATGCTAGGATAAAGGTAAGAATAGTGAAAAGTTTTAGATTTGAAAGCTTTGTGCTCTATAGAAGTAAGATAAGTAGAAAGTTTTTCTTTAACAGTAAGGATCTAGGTATGCTTGATAGAGTCTGTCTTAGTTTGAAAACTAGGGTACTGGTAGATGAAAGAAGGTTTGATATGAGTAGATCTGATAAGAATAGTGAAAGATACGTTATACCTATGCATAGAAAAAATAGTTGGACTAACAAATGGTCGTAGGATCCTAGAAAGAATTTGTTGCAGGTTAGCTACTATGATCCTAGCACGTAGTACAAGAAGGGTTGGGGATCATTTAAAAGAAAGAGAGGATTAACCTTTTGTTACAATTGCAGAAGACCGGGACATCTTGCTAAGGAATTCCCTGGGAGAATACCTAGTTGTCTTTGTTGCAAAGCTATGGACCATGAAGTGTTGGATTGTCCTAGAATGATTGCTAAAGTTGAAATAATGAATATGAATCAAGAAAACCCTAAGGTAGATCCATAAACTAATGTTATGGTAGAATCCTAGAAAGAATCAGGGAAAGTATTGCTATAGATGAAAGAAACCCTTAATGACCACCGACATGTCAGATTATCAGAGGTCTTCAAAGAAAAAGAATGCATTGAAGCAAGAATAGGGGACTTTGACATTGACTGTGTCCTAGATAAGGAAACAAAAGTGAATGTTATGATAGAAAGAACTTGGGAGCTTTTAGGAATGCCTTCTATGATTCCTTCACTGGGAGGAATAGGATTGTTTTGAGGAAAGATGATAAACCTGTGTGGGAGGCTCGCTTAGGTAATTATGAATGAAAATGGAACTTCGACAGAAGAAGATTTTGAGATTATTAAATTTACTGAGGACAACACCCCATTTACCTTGTTACTAAGAAAACCTTGGATTGACAGAGATCAAGCCAGACGAAAGGAAGAAGAAGATGTCTTATAACAGAAGAAGAAAAAGTTAAAAGATTTTATAACTAGAAGGATCACACACTTGATTGAAGAATAGGAGAGCATATCACAACTATTTAAAAACAACAACATAGATGTCAGATTTGCAAGAACACCAGAAGAGCCACAAAAGAATGAAGTACCTATTCCAAATAAATAAGAAGTATTACCCTTGAATCCTAGGAAATAATCTCAACAACGCAAAGTCACTATGTCAAAAGAAGATAAGAATCAGAATGAAAAAATGAATACCGAGACAAAGCTCATTGGAAAGAAGGCTAGAAAACTAAGTAAGAAGAGAGATAATATCGAAAAGTTGCAGAAGGTTCCAGAGGGAACCTTGCAGAAGGAAAATTTTCAAAATTGGAGCTTCACCAGGATATCAGAACAACAACACATGAGACTTTGCCATGGCAAAGAAATATAGTCATTAGGGACATTATAACCGTTCGACCGACACTCCAAATGGGTAGAAAGGAATTTATGGCCAGACAACTCACCATTAGACCATTGGAACCGCATCATAATGAACAAAACAAAGTTAATGAAGGATTCATACCCGTTGCAAGCGACCTGTCACCGAGTTATGTATTTATCCCGTCGCGCCAAGCACCGAGAACACTTTTGCTAAATGAGAGTTTGAGCCCACAGACTAAGTGGATTTTGCACAATGATCATCACACTCTTTTCATCTATTTCATTGTAGTGTCTAAGTTAATCTTGAACTTGATATCATTAATCCTGAGCGTGTATGTCTGAGGAGCTCAATGAAGTCGAAGAATCTGTGACAGAAATACTCCTCGACCTGATGACTGAAAGAGTCATGTCAGAGAGAGGATTATCTGTAGGGGTCCAAGATTCATCCACAAGAACAGTGCAAGCGTCTCTATCGACTGCTCGTGGAGCCGGACCATCCTGACCACCATATGAAAAGTGAACCAAGCACAAGGATGACCTAGAGAATGAAAATATGATACTGACCATATTGCCCGCCTATATTCCACCTCTGACCGATGCAGTGAATCGAGACAACGTGCCTAGAGATTTCGAATACAGCTTGGTTACGATGTACCTCTCAAAGGGGATACGCAGAGTTCGAACAGACCAGGAAAATATTGCAGCGTTGAAGTTTAACGACTTCAACCTCAGAGATCAAAAGGTCTATAACATGATCGTACCGTACAAATACCTAACCAAGATGAAGGGAAATAATTTTAAGATAATCCCCTAGTCATGGATGATGAACCTCATGCAGTCCACCCTACTCCATGTTATGAAGATTCCACACTTTGGTAGACACTAGGAAGTCAATTCCTTTGTCAAGATGTTGCTTTCTTGTTACCATGGTGACTATTTGTGGCTAAACCATTGTATCACAGTTGATCTGACATTGATCAATTAGATCACAAGGTTGAGTATGAAAGGACCTGATTCACAGGGGTTTTACCTAGGAAAAGCCATGGATCACGCTCTAGCACAGAGGATCAAGGACACCTACGACAATGTCAAGAAGGGGATGCAAAGCTACAAGGTAGCTTCTATCCAGAGTGGCGTAGTACGCCTCGCCTGTCAACTAATTGTAGGGAATCTAGTAAGAAAGAAATGACCTACCCAAGTCACCAGCTTTGTAGTTGACCTCCAAGGGAAGTGCGTAGAAGGCCTACAGATGAACTGGGTGAAGTACCTGGTGAACCAGTTGGAACTTGACTACAGAGAAGCGCAAGATCAAGGTTATGAATTCTATTTTAGTTGGATTTTGATCCTTATCACATTCGTCTCCTGGGAGATGCTGGAAGGTGAGACCTTCCCCAACATCGAGCCATTTGAACCACTGGCTGTGAAGTTCATTACACTGTGGTATTCAAGCGATATGAATAAACAGTGTTTGTCAAATGTTTTTTTTCATACCTACTACAATCAACTGAATATAGACATACGTTTGAGCCTCTCATGACTCCAAACACTCTACACCGGTTCAGGTATTTGATGAAGTTCAACGCAGATCGACATTTTATTTCTATTACAGTGTGTGCCAATGAACATAAGAAACAACTTCAGTCCTACTACAAGATGACAGAGGAGGACCTGGAGGAGATCGCTAAGGACTGGTCGGTGGACCTCCTTATTCCAGCATACCCTACAGAGATATCCCACAAGGAGACGAGGTTGATCCCCTAAAGAAAAGGAAGGGTTCTCCTCTGAAACCTTCTTCCTGGAAGAAATCAAAATCCATCGTGACCAAGATGCAGACTACACTCACTCCTCATGATTTTGATTTCATCATAGCAGCCCTGAACGATGCTTCACTAGAAATAGCAAAGAAACAAGAAGCGAAGCAGGAGGAGATGTATAATAAAATTGAGTTTGAGCTCCAAGGGGTACAGCAGGCCCTTCAGTCCATTCGTGTAGTCTCCACTGCACCCCTGCCATCAGGAGAACTAGAGTTGGGATATGAACCACCCCAACTCCACTGACTAGCTAATACAGTCGAATCTTGCCTTCGACGAGCACAAGAAGAAACTAAACAAGCCACCCAGGCCTTGAAGCAAGTGCAAGATTGTCGAGCAATGTAGTGCTGCAGAACAGGAAAATCTAGATCTCCAAGTGAAGTTCGATGAAGAGAAAGCTCAGATGTAGCAAGGAAAGGAACAGTTGCTCGCAGAGCAACTTGAAGTGAAGGAAGTGATCAACAGAGAACTTCTCTCTGTGACAGTCTTAGAAATCAAGGCAGAAGATTGAGTTACACAGCAGGTATAATAGCTTGCAGAATCCATCCAACAACTACAATAACGCATAACAGATTTGGAGCTACGCACTGTACCCGAAACCCCACAAGATGTAAGGGACCAAAGAGAAGAAACTTCTCGCAGTGCAGTTGAGAGACTAAAGGCCCTTGTTATGGAATACAAGTAGCTGAGTGACCGCAATGCCTTGACATACGAACAACTTGTTGAGAATCCATAATTAAAGACACTGGAGTTGCAACTCCAGGAAGCGAAGTAGCAAGCAAAGACACTACAAGCACAAATGAACCTCCTGACAACTGTGGAAAGAATGAAGTGATCTCAAGAGAAATGTACAGCCCAAAAGCAGATCCATGCTATACAGAGAAAAGTTATGGAAGTAACTCAAATGATCCAACCTATGCAAGACAAGTCTTACCAATTGTTTACAGAAGTAGAAGGCAGAGGAACAGAACTGGAACAGGTTGTCACTACAGCTGAACAATGCCTAGAAGGGCCTATCAACGATGCAGTCATCCAAGAATTTCCTGAACAGGAGGTCATGGCACAAAAACAAGTCGAAGCAGCTTGAGCCAAGCTCAAGGAGTTCGAAGCAGAACTAGTTAGACTAGAGTGACTCGGAACGAGTCACAGGTGAGTGTTGGGGGCCTATTGGCCCTTGACCAAGTTTTGAGGGTTCTTGGTCATTTTTGACCTATTTTTTGGGGACTTTGACAGGCTGCAAAAGGTGGAGTGCAAGACGAAGCATAGATCGCAGGATCTCAGCCCTGTTTTGGTTCCTTTTTGGGTTATGGGATTATGTAATGGGTATGGGATGTCGGCCCATGGGTTTACCCATGTTTAGGCCCGATTTTGTAATGTATAAATAGAGATATCAGAAATATAAGAAGAGGCCGCTAGTAAGTTGTAAGTGTTCTAAGTGCAAGCATGGTTTGTAGATGCTTTGTGCATACTGTAAGAGACCTGCAGAGCTAAGTGCAAGTGGTTGTAACAGACTATGGAAGGCTTTGTGCTGTAGCGCAAGAAGGAGGATCTAGCGAGGTGCGTAGATCTCTTGTCCTATGCAGAGTAAGGAATTTGTGGCTCTGTGCATGTATCAAATTGAAGAATCTAATAAAGAAGAAGAGTTGGTGGCATAGCCCCAGGGTGGGGGTGAACCACGTATATGCTGTGTTACTCTGCTTTGTGCGATGTGTTGGTGTATTTAGGTGTTAACTACTAAGTGCTTGATATAGATAGATAGATAGATATGTTTATGCTTTGTTCTTATGATGAATTTGGATGCTAGATATGACATAGGTGAATGCACTTGGTCCTTGAATCTACTAGATTTGATTCATTTATTTATGCTAAGTGCTTAAATACTTTAGATCATGGTGAATGCTGTGATGCTCTGTTTTATCTGCAAAGTAGATATTGGTTAAATATTGATGAACTGACAGTGCTAAGTTCCCTATTAAGTATTACAATCACAGATCTATGTCCCAGCTAAGGTTTAGACACTGGAGTCCTGCAACCACCCCTGCCTCTACCTCAGGTGAGACTTCATCTGCTTCGCAGGTGTTGTCGAAAGGGATGGTAGTTAGGGTTTTGTTGGTGTGTTGTTGTAGCGTTGAACCCTGGGTCTTCCCCTCTGCCAACACATAATAAGGACTCTTTTACAATGGAAGCAGCTATCCTCTTTGAGTCTGTTGATCAAATTCAAACATAATCAACACCGCCTTAGTCTTGCATGGAAAGGCTAATATGATGAGTTTTTCTGCAATAGATCAGGTCTTGTTTCCTTGCTGCAACACTCCACGCTCATCGAAATCTATATCATGCATACATATTTTTCAAAATATCATAAAGAAACCAAATTTACAAAAAACACCATGCTTACATTGGGTTTTCTACCATAAGCCTTCTTATATGCAGCTCTAATGTAGAAAAAGACATCTCCATTGCGATCGTGGAACAAAATCGGTTAAGAATGACTATAAAATCATCTCGAATGGATGAAGTCACCTTCAGGCCCCTGATGGGCTCTTTGCCTTGTAAAGCATGCCTGCAACCTGCATTAATTACTCTATTTGCATTGGTTTCTATGTCGTCATACGACCTCTGGGCGTGCACCTCCTCCTCCAAACTCAGTGAAAAGTATGAGTTTAAGTAGTAAGTCAGGGGCGGACTTACCAAGTTCGACCTCGTGGCTTGTTTTTAACTTGTTCTAAAGTTGGAGGTTTGTTTGGGGAAGGTTTGGAGCTTAAACTCCGCAGACCCCCCCTTTTGGTGTATTGAAACTATACATTGGGTATAGTTATAACAACTATTCTTTACCTATATATATATATATATATATATATATATATATATATATATGGATGGTGGAGTGTTGTAATTCCCACCATATTTGGCCATGCATAAACCTTTTGGTGCTAAGACCCATGACATGACCCATGCACAGACCTGCCAAGCGGTACTTGCGCCTAAATTTGTGGAGATACGTTGGTTAACTGAAATATGTGGAATTTGACAAAAAAGCAGCTAGGAAGTTTGGCTGTCCACCGGTCTGGTCGCCAGTTCCGGCGTCGGCTGACCCGACCCCTTCTTTTTAATTTGAATTGGTCGTTACCAAGCCCTCATTGGGCATCCACGGGGTGACATGTGGAACCCATTGATTGGGCCACATGGTACTGTCTTATATATTGAGTCCTTCCCAGTCAATTCCTACATGTCTTCCCTGCCAGCAGGCCATGCATCATGTTGTAGACCTGCCACGTGGAGGCTCCTGGTGGTGCCACATGGCGTCACCTAGAGGTGCCACGTGGCACTTTCCAATTGGCCCAAGTGGCCACCCAAAATGCCAAATCTACATGAGATGTAGCATCCTCTTATGCTACCACATCAACATGATGACATCATCTCTACATAGTCAACTGATAACATCAACAGTATGGACGATTATGTCATCCTTTGACTTTGACCAGGTTGACTTCCAACTTTGACCAGATGTAACTTCTTCATCCTATCTCCGATTGAGGCACCGTTTTCACCATTGGAAAGCTTGTGATGAGCTATTTGACTTGGTGTAGTTTTCACTAGATTCCAAACACTTTGATTTTTGTTCTTTCTGGATCCTCCTGGATCATACCTCCCTACTAAAGGGATTTTGGTCCCCAAAAGTGTACATCACAAAATCATACATGTCTCTCTGATTTACAATAGAACTCATACCCTCTACTACCTCAACAAAAGGCATAACATATCACTATTTTTCATGAATAAGTGATGTTATAAATCTCATCACTTTTATGAAAGTGCTCTTCTATGGGGTCTTAGAAGCAACAAACTGATTTACAATAATGGCCACTATCAACTAACTCAATTTTTTTTTCCATCCTTTCATTCATCAAGATGAATGGGTTCTTATTCTCGAGATGTCTCATTTTTGGTAACTAGCCTTCTTTCAGTAGCTAGGTTCCTTTCTGAGTTTCTTCGTCAGTTGACCCCTTCACAAGTGCTGGTCCAACCTTCTTGTTCTTCTTGTAATGTAACTTTGGATGGAGGGTCCAACATGTGGCTTCCTGATGTCCACCCTTGTTGAAATGGCTGCAATGGTTTTTCCTCTTCAAGGTTTTCTTTCCATTCCTTTTCTCCTCATGTGGAGAAGGGTCTTCAAGTCTTGGCTTATTTCTGGTCACTATAACCTCCCTATACACAACCATTCCTTTCCAACACTTAGCCACAACATGGTTATTCTTACCACAAAATTTGCATGGTTTCCTATGCCATAAGGTTTTTTTTACATGGTCAATTTGTTTGTAATCAAAAGGAACATTAGAATAAAGAGACTTCTTATACCATGATGGGATGTATCTGGTGTTGGACTGGTGAGGGGAGATTTCCTTAGCTAGTCTTTTGTAGTATTCATATCCCTTTGGAGATGAATTAGAATCACTATCATGAAATGACATGCTCTGAGCCTACACTAATTTGGTTCCTTCGCTTGAAGACTCGCTTACTTCTAGGGTCTAGAAGTTTTCTTCCTCTTTGGTTTTGAAGCATTATCCAACCTCTTCTCAGACATAGCCTATCCATGTATATTGAGGCCATTACACCACCTTGATGGAACTCACAATGCCTTATCCATTGGCTCTGAGGCCTCTTCCTTCGTACCCCATCCATTTCATCAACTTCGAGCCAATACCTGTGGTGTGATTTTAAAAAGCACCAAAATCACCAACATCACTAAGGGAAGGAACTAAATGTGGAGAGTCCTTTACCTCAATTATTGTCTGCAACACTTGGTCGTCTTCTCGAAATGTGGACAATTGTTCCTCCTGGTGGGAAGAATATGTAGATGAGGCTTCCAAGAAACCTCCTTGGTTTCTTGGTGTCTGGAGTGCATCCTCGATCATCTGACAATAGGCACAACCATTGATACTGTCATGATCAGGTCCATAACCAATATATTTAGCATGGCCACAAGATGGATTCACTGCTTCCTCTATCATGGAGCCTTCTCCAACTTTCTCCTTCATAGCTTGTAGCTGAAGTCGCAACCTTTGATTTTCCTCTTTTCCATCTTGCAAAATTTTCTTCAACTCTGCATTCTCTTCTTGAATTCTTTGGTTGATCTCTTGTAGCTCGTTGATCCATGCTTTCTTTGGCATTCTTTCTATCCTGTCTTCAACACCTGTAATATTAATCAATCCTACTTTGATACCATTTGTTCTAAGACTAAGGTGACCCTATTACCTATCTTTACTCGATTCTATGCCACTCCATTAAAGGTAAGTTTTAAGATCATTTTTATTAAACTTGATTTCATTAAAAGGTGAAGTTGAAATGTTTAAGAGGCTTGAATCTCAATTGAATTTAAATTGGTAAATAAGCTTATTAACTCTCATGTGCCATTTACTTAATGCATCCAACAACTTAACTGCTGAAATAAGGAAGCATAATAAACAACAGATAAGTAGTCCCACATAATGATAAAGAAGTCACCAATTGTTAACGAATTTCACCATGGGTGGGCTACGTCTCTGGGCTTCGATCAACCTCTTAGCTGCTTTATTCTTCTATTTAAAAGATTCTTCTCCTTTACAAATACAAGGGTTTCAATCCCACTCCTGGTGACAACATCAAAGAGGTTCTCTTATGTGTAAAGAGTTTTTTCACAATTATGTGGCAAAGTCTCTCATGAAATGAGGAAAATCTTCATGGACAATCCAAGGGAAAAGTTCTCACAAAGATGATTCTCACAACATGTGGAAATGATATGTTCTCCTGAAATACAAGGACTAGGTTCTCACAACAAGTGGAAATGTCTCTTCCACAAGAGATGATCTCTTCTGATGAAGGTTGATCTCTCACAAGATATTGCATAATAAGGACTATTTTACAATGGAAACAATTGTCCTCTTTGAATCTGTTGATAAAATTCAAGCATAATCAACACCATCTTAGTTTTGTGTGTAAAGTCTAATATGATGAGTTTTTCTACGATATATCAGGTCTTGTTGCCTTGTTGCAGCACTCCATGCTCATTGAAATATGTAACATGCATACATATTTTACAAAATATCATAAAGAAATCAAATTTACAAAACGCACCATGCTTACATTAGGTTTTCTTCCATAAGTGTTTTGATCCACGACTTTGATGCAAAAATAGACGTCGCCATTGTGATCGTGGCATGAAATTGGTTAAGAATGACTGTCAAATCATCTCAAATAGACAAAGTCACCTTCAGGCCCCTACTGGGCTCTTTGCCTCGTAAAGCATGCCTACAACCTACATTAATTACTTTGTCTACATTGGTTTCCATTCCATCCTACGACCTATGTCTGCACAAATCCTCCTATGAACTCGGTGAAAAGTATGAGTTTAAGTAGTAAGTCGAGGGTAGACTTACCAAGTCCAACCCCACGTGGTTTGTTGGTAACCGGTTCTAAAGTTGGAGGTTTTTTGGGGAAGGTTTAGGGGTCAAACCCCACAGATCCCCCCTTTTGGTGTATTGAAACTATACATTGGGTATAGTTATAACAACTATCTGTTACTAATAATTTGAATTGGTCATTACCAAGCCCTCATTAGGCATCCATGGGGTACCACATGGTGCCCACAGATTGGGCCACGTGGTGCCCTCTTATACACTGAGTTATGTCTACTCACTACCCGCGTGTCATCCCTATCAGCAGGCCATGTGTCGTGTTGCAGACCTACCACATGGCATCTCCTCGTGGTCCCACCTAGTGTCACCTAGGGGTGCCATGTGGCACTTTCCAATTGGCCCAAGTGGCCACCCAAAATGCCAAATCTACATGACATGTGGTAGCCTCTCATGCTGCCATGTCAGCATGCTAACATCATATCTGACAGTCAATTGATGACATCAATAGTATGGACAATGATGTCATCCTTTGACTTTGACCAGGTTGACTACCAACTTTGATCGACTGTAACATCTTCGTCCTAGCTCCATTTGAGGCTTTGTTTGCACCATTTGAATTCTTGTGACGAGCTCTTAGAATTGGTGTAGTTTTCACTGGATTATGAACACTTTTATTTTTGGGACTTTTGGATCCTCCTGGATCACGTCAACTCAGTTAAAGCACTGATTAATTCTTCCTCAAGATCCACTTCACCTTCTTCGTTGTTTTTCTTATTTTCTATAGCCATAAAGAGTACTCTCTCTAAGTCATTGTCACTTCCATCATCTTCATCAGATAAAGAATTATTTTTTCTTGAGTAGAGATTTTTCTTGAAGACTTTCCTTTTATATTCATGTTTCCCTTTTGATATTTCTTTTCTTTCTTGGGATCTTCCTCTTCATCACTATCTAACTTCTTAAAATCATGACACTTATTTGCAAAATGACCAATTTTACCATAATTAAAACATTTTAAGGGAAGCATACCTTTGTACTTGTCGGTTCATTTCTTCAAATTACTTGCAAAGTTGGCCATTTCTTCATCCTCATTTGAATCATCGCTACAAATACAATTTGGCATTGACTCGAGTTTTTTCTTCTTCTTTGTCCTTTTGAATTTTTTAAAAGCTACTTATTCTGTGGATGGATTTTCCTGTACGATTCTCATTTCATAAGTTTTAAACATTCCATGTAGCTCATCCATGCTTATTGTACTCAGATATTCTCTTTGTTATAGTCCTGAAATATTAGGATCAAATCTCATTGGAAGAGATCTCAATACTTTTTGAACAATTATAGATTCGTCAACTTCTTCTCCCAATCCTTTAATTGCATTCATTGTTTCATCAACTCGTAAAAATTAAGATGCAATTTTTTCATCTTCCTTCATCTTCAACTGTTCAAATTGACCTATGTAAGTTTGAATCTTGGCCACCTTGACTTTATCATCCCCTTCATAAATATTTTGAAGTTTGTCCCATATTTTCTTTGCAGAATCACAATGCATAACCTTGATATATACTGAATCAACCAGACCATTCAGGATAACATTTTTATCCCTCAAATTTTTTTGACTAGGTTTCTTTCCATTATTATCTATTAGAAGAGTGACAAGATATTTGTATCCATCTACTACCGATTTCCAAACATCAAATCCCTATGCTTGTACATATTTTTTCATCCTTCTACTCCATAATGCATAGTTTTGTTCATCAAACTGTGGTATTCTATTCTTATACAAACTATTTCTCTCCATGATCTTCCTTCTAGTCGTTAAACTGTTTCCTAAAGAAACCATCTATGATTCCAATTGTTGGAATACTGAGAGGCGAGGGGGGTGTATCAGTATGAGCACTTTATAACACTTTTAACCACAATGTATATTCTTTCACTTTATCAACAACGTTCAACAATTTATCATCAATGTATCATCTATCATTGCATTCAACATATATATCATAAGCATGTAATCATAAGCAACATCACATCCACATCACATCAAGAACACAATACACCAATACTTATGTGGAAACCAAAATGGGAGAAAATCATGGAATGCTTTCTTATATATATCAAGAATTCATTCGTAGGAAGAACCAGCTTCCCAATTCTCCAGCGACAATTGGAAGGAGGATACAACCCCATATTTATAGGCTCCAACCTGAATGAAACTGCAACTCCCTAAATTCACTGGCTCCAACCAGAAGGAGGCTACAACCCCCTGTGTTCTCCAAATTCAACCGGAAGGTGGCTACAACCACCTAGTTCTCAGGCTCTAACCTAAAGTAAGATCTAACTCCCTGATTATTCGGATCCATACAGAATGAGGATACAACCCCCTTTCCTTACCCTTTCCTATTTCCCTGAAATATAAGTGTAGACCAACTATCACTGCCACAATCACTACCACTATCACTGTCATTGTCTCATCAACCTATAACTTTTCAACTTGTCACTGTATCCAACCTGTCACTATCATCCTGTCTAACTTGTCACTGTCAGTGATAGTCAACCAGATCCTCTCACATGGATCATATACCAAGGACACCTCTCAGCTATATGTACAACATCATAAATGCATTCCTCTACAAAGAATGTACCAAGATCACCGACATACCATAACAGGGTATGCGTCTCAACCATGTACCAAAGCGTATACCAAACCATCAACCTATACCATACCAAGAATCAACCATGTACAACAACCTATATCACAATAAGTGCATCAACCATGAACCAACACCTATACTAAATCGTGCATCAACCTTGCACCAAGGCATGTACCAAACTGTGCATCAACCATACACCTCAACCTATACCAAACTGCATATGCCTCAACCATAAACCATGTATACCAAGTACCAAGCATGTACCATACCATGTATCAACCATGTACATTGACACATGTACCATATACCATATACCATGAAATGTGTCTCAACCATATACCATATCACTCTCAATCATTCCATGCACTATACGATAACCCTCAAGTATCTACCAATATCACAAAGATATTCCTGTAATAATGAACCATAAAAACCATATATCAAGTACCAAGAGTATGTCTCAAGCATGTAACAATGTTACCTCAACCATATGCAACCATGCACTATGTATCACAAGGACCTCCAAGACATGTCATACACATATGCCATAACATCCAAGATACAATTTATCCTTGCTCCAAATATGGGTGTCCGCACCCTTATTGCTGAAACTCTGAGTGTCTGCACCCTTATTGCTGCAACTCTAAGTGGCCAGGCCCTTCTTGCTACAACTTCGGGTGTACATTCCCTTATTGCTACAACTCTGATTGTTCACTCCCTTGTTGCTGCAACTTTGAGTGTATGTTCCCTTATGACTCCAACTATGAGTGTACGCTCCCTTCTTGCTGAAACTCCGTGTGTCCGCGCCTTTATTTATACAAATCTAAGTGTCTGCGCCCTTATTGCTTTGTTGTACTACTTATATGTCTAATATAATTCACTCATTAATTGTCAATCTAGGATTCGTAATCAACAAAGTTACAAGACACCAGTAAGAAAGGTAATTTCTAATGTCACGACTATAGAATCAAACTAGATTATGTATGCTGGAAACAAATCAAAATAGCAGACTACAATGCACTTGGTTGTCTTTCACAGAGAGGCTATCTATTCCATTATGGCACATGCAAGTATGAGATGGAATTGGTTTGATAGATCAACTCTGATGTCTGACCTAGAAAACTAACTATGAAATCCACACTTTCTGAAAGGAAATCACACATCAATCAGCATATCATGGGTAGTTCAATAGTCAATATGTTGGTTCTGCTGTGGTTCACAATGAACTTCACTAGTTCTTATCCAAGTAGTTTTGACTATTGATGCCAACATCTATGATCACTCAAGGAAATCAAATTCATGAGAACAGAAATAGGGCATATGCAAAAACAGAGCAATTAAAGATCTCTAAGCAATTATAGAAAGGAAATCTCAATCTAAGCTGTACAACTATCATGTAACAGAATTAAAGATTTAGTTGATTCAATGTTTATACTACTGAAAACAAATACTAATGTTAATCTACAAAGAGGCTGACCTTTGTTGGGCGGTGGGCCCTTGCTGCTTCAACAGGTCAGCTACTGAAGTCTACAGGAAGCTTTATTTTAACACACACATTACTCTAACTCACACTTCAAAACATAAAATCAAAACTCTCTTTAACAATTCAACTCATTCTTAATCATAGATAATCAGAATATGGAGATAAAATAACATTCCATTAATATTCACTCAGGATATGTTCTGTACTATCATACGTTGCTTACACATTGATGATATGCTAACTCTCCTACTACCTCTACCATCCTTGCCACAACTATTTAATAGTCTGAATCATGAAACACAAGGAGGCGAAGTGATTTGCAAATCAATCAGTTGTTAAGTTTAATCATTTGGTTACATCTTCATCTTCATCCTCATGACACAAAGTGCATGAGGATGAGGCAATCAACAAACTATCTTTATCATAGCAAATAGATGTCCACCAATTGACTTAGGCGAGATCTGGCACTTAACTTAGTGCATTAGGCTCTTCCATATTAGTACCGGATCGTAACAGGTAGATGGTACAGGATCATGACAAAGCGTAAAAGGTGGTACCGGATCATGACAGAGCATGGCTGTTGGTACCAGATCATAACAGTGCATGTTGTTGGTACCAGATTGCAACAGTTAAGATTTAGTACCAGATGGGTTTGGTACCGAATTCGGACAACAACAGTCTTGGTGAGCAGGTACCAGATCATGACAGAGCTGGTACAGGAATGCTAGACATCTAGAGGTCAAAGATTCACATATGAAAAATCAAGCATTAGTACATGAAATATTTAATTCCTTAACTCAATAAACGACAAAATGCATGAATTAACCATACTTTACCTTATGACCTTATTACTGGCAACTGGTAGCGTTCTTGTCATTCGCTCAAGATTTAGGTAGGCCCAAAAGGTATAGACGAAGAGTATAATAGGGTAATGGGAATGTCAATTTCGGGTCTCAACATTCCCCCATGCCAAAATCATTGCATGTCCTCATGCAACTGAAGACAAAACCCAAAATTTTTCAAAACTTGAGACTGTGTTCTTTACTTTAGTGGATCAATGATGTTGATGGCTGAAGCCTCTTCTCTTAGCTCCCTTTTGATGACCCTAACGTATTGTAGGAGTCGTAATAACTTCTTGATCTTGTTAGAGGTCTCTTCATGGTTGTCTTGAATTTGTTGGCTGGTTGCTTTCAACTGCTCATTTTCCTTTTTGATATATCTATCCAAGAGTTGATATTCCTTTACTTCCTGTCAGAGTTCTTGATTTTGTTTTTGTAATTCCCCAATCCTTTTCTTCATTTTTTCTTTTGTCAAGTTCTTTGTTGATTCTACCATTGCTGGCTGGGTGCACTCCCTTTCCTTGACTTCCTCCCTCATCCCACATAAAGTAATAGTGGCTTGCTCCTTGGTCAGACTAGGGATGTCATCTTGGATTGGTAAATCCTTGGAAGGGGAGGTAAGGTCGATTGGATCTTCCTATGTATGAGGACTGACTATTGTTTTTCCTTTCTTTTCCATACTCCTCGTAGCTCTTTTACAAGGAGGTACCGGATCAGGGATGCTCATAGGCTTCCTTTTCTTCTTCTCTAATTGTGAAATGGTGATAGGGGGTTGTGCCACAGACTGTTTACTTTTAGTTTATGAGATATGCTTCCTTTTCTTCATCATTTTCTGATGGTCTTCTTTCTCAACTTCCACCGTTGAAGTCTCCTCTACTAATTTGTTTTTACCTTTTGATTCAAAGCTTTTAGAAGTCCTGTTGACTGTGGAAGAGGACCCTGCCTTTTCATGTTGGATCACTACCCTAGATGATGGTGGAGTTGTCTTATCCTTCTTGCTCTTTTTCTCTTGGGGTTCCTTACTTTTCTTTGGACATTGTTGGGTTTCCTCCATAGATTTGTTTCCTTTGGGAAGGTGTTGTGTGATAAGGGTTTTCCAACTAATCCTCTATTTCCTAAGCTCATGTAAAACTAGAATTTTAATGAAACCTTGATGGTAGATGCTATTCTTCTCTATTTTGGAGATGGATTTAACACCTCTTACCATTTTATTCAAACAGATCCATAGAAAATATGGAAAATCGATTTCAGGGCCTCCTTCAAAATGCAATAGAAGCCTAAGGTGATAAATGAAAGTCATGGCATACCTGCCTTCACAGGTGACAAATCGTTGAAGACTGGTAATCATTGGATGGTATTCTTCTTTGATGTAGTTCCTAGGGATCCCTTTCTTCCAGTCAGGGTGCTGATGATCTACCTTCAAGAATTGCTACACATTTCTTTGTTAATTCCTACACCTTTGAAGTATTTATCTCCTCTGCTAGGAAATCCCTTAACCTCCCTTATGGTTGCTTCATTAATTATCAGTTGTAGATTGCCTATACATGCCATCTCTCCATCATAACCTTGTATAAATTCTTGAGATATCTTCTCATTCCAGCCTGTAAATTTTTCCAGAAAAGGTATCCACCCCAATCTAGCATATTTTTCTTGACATAATTGGTATTCCTCGGTTTCCCTATAAATTTGGAAAACCGATTCGTATCTAGTAACGACCATCGTTATAAGTTGAGAAAAGGATTGGGCTGTAGAACAAGGGTTTAGTTAATTGATGAAGGGTTTGGTACCGGAAAGGAGGAGGCTCGGAACTAGAGAAAACCTCACAACAAGGGGAAATATGGTGATGGTGTTGCGAATGGTAAGTTTAAGTGAGGGTGCTGCAAGGAAAAATTATGACCAAATGAGGCTTATCTGGATGGCTTCGCCACCAGATAAGCCATTTCATATCTACTCATTGCTGTAATAATTAGGATAAGATGTCGGGTATCAGGGCATCATTTTAGAATAGGTGATTGGACTTTCAGGGGGTGAAATTAATGTTGGATCGTGGTTCATGATATACGATGGGTTCGTGAATTGTTTAAGGATGAAATATATTCGTGGCTTATCATTGCTATGCATGCTTCATATTTTGATATGATTTTT
>ML789024.1:327233-342577 GCA_009831015.1 Picea engelmannii
ACTTTTGATAGTTGTATAAGAACCTTTCTAAGTAGTCTTCAAGACTTTCATCTTCTGTTTGATGCATTTTAAAAATGTCATTTTTAACATTATCCTTACAATAGTCTTGGTATTTTTGTAAAAATGTGTCTTTCATTTGATCCCAAGAAAGGATTGTATTTTCTTCTAAGCTCATGAACCATCTTAAGGCTGAATCTTTCATTGTAGCAAGAAAAAGATTAAGTTTTTGGGCATCGTCTGAGTAGTTATAGCTTCTACATAATATGTCAAACTCAAATAAAAATAAATTTGGATCCTTAGTTGACCTACCTCTGAAAGTGGGTAACGATGATAGTGGGATATTCTTCATGCTGACGTTTTTGGAAATATCCAAGATTGAAAACCCAAAGGTATCAGTCTCTGTAGCTACATTTCCTTCTTCTTCTGCCATTCTACTGATGGATGGTTCAGAAACTGGATTTTCTGTGTCTCCTAAATGTTCAACAGACTCACGTTCTGCCTATCCCAATACTGATTCTTCCGTTTTAGGTTCTCCTTCTGGAGCCTCGCTGGCTCCCCTTGAATTTTCTGTTGGTGGAATTTTTCCTACACCAGTGTCAGTTGGATTAGTGGGGGGGTTTGTTTTTGAATCTTTGGAGCTTACAAATCTACCCTTGTTATCTCTATATCTATGCATAAAATGGAAATTTGATTCTTTGGCTGAATTGAAATCCTAATTCTATCTAGAAGGTAAGAAGGCAACCTGGCTTAGGAGAACCCCACTTTAGTGGTTGCATGGCTCTTCACTCACATCTTCACTCCCTCAAGCAGCCTTTTAAAACATTAAAATTTATGCAAACAATCTAAGATGAAAATTACTTCCTAGCATTTGTAATTCCCCGGCAACGACGCCAAAATGTTGTGCTACTTATATGTCTAATATAATGCACTCATTAATTATCAATTCAGGATTCGTAATCAATAGAGTTACAAGACACCAGTAAGAAAGGTAATTTCTAATGTCACGAGTATAGAATCAAACTAGATTATGTATGCTGGAAACATATCAAAATAGTAGACTACAATGCACTTGGTTGTCTTTTACATAGAGGCTATCTATTCCATTATGGCACATGCAAGTATGATATGGAATTGGTTTGATAGATCAACTCTGATGTCTGACCCAAAAAACTAACTCTGCAATCCACACTATCTGAAAGGAAATCACACATCAATCAACATAGCATGGGTAGTTCAATAGTCAATATGTTGGTTCTGTTGTGGTTCACAATGAACTTCACTAGTTCTTATCCAAGTAGTTTTGACTATTGCTGCCAACATCTATGATCACTCAAAGAAATCAAATTCATGAGAACAAAAATAGGGCATATGCAAAAACAGAGCAATTAAAGATCTCTAAGCAATTATCGAATGGAAATCTCAATCTAAGCTATACGACTATCATCTAATAGAGTTAAAGCTTTAGCTGATTCAATGTTTATACTACTAAAAACAAATACTAATGTTAATCTACAAAGAGGCTGACCTTTGTTAGGCGGTGGGCCCTTGCCGCTTCAACAGGTCAACTACTGAAGTCTACAGGAAGCTTGCTTTTAACATACACATTACTCTAACTCACACTTCAAAACATAAAATCAAAACTCTCTTTAACAATTCAATTCATTCTTAACATAGATAATCAGAATATGGAGATAAAATAGCATTCCATTAATCTTCACTCAGGATATGTTCTGTACTATCATACGCTGCTTACACATTGATGATATGCTAACTCTCCTACTACCTCTACCATCCTTTCCACGACTATTTAATAGTCTAAATCATGAAACACAAGGAGGCAAAGTGATTTGCAAATCAATCAGTTGTTAAGTTTAATCATTCGGTTACATCTTCAGCTTCATCCTCATGACACAAAGTGCATGAGGATGAGGCAATCAACAAACTATCCTTATCATAGCAAATAGACGTCCACCAATTGACTTAGGTGAGATCTGGCACTTAACTTGGTGCATTAGGCTCTTCCATATTAGTACCAGATCGTAACAGGTAGATGGTACCGAATCATGACAGAGCATAAAAGGTGGTATCGGATCATGACAGAGCGTGGCCGTTGGTATCGGATCATAATAGTGAGTGTTGTTGGTACCGGATCGCAACATGTAAGATTTAGTATTGGATGCATTTGGTACCGGATTCAGACATCAACAGTCTTAGTGCGCAGGTATCGGATCATAACAGAGCTGGTATAGGAACGCTAGACATCTAGAGGTCAAAGATTCACATGTGACAAATCGAGCATGAGTACATGAAATATTTAATTCCTTAACTTAATAAACCACAAAATGCATGAATTAACCATACTTTACCTTATGACCTTATTACTGGCAATTGGTAGCATTCTTGTCATTCACTCAAGCTTTAGGTAGGACAAAAAGGTATAGGTGAAGAGTATAATAGGGTAATGAGAATGTCGATTTCGGGTCTCAACATGCTTCAACTCTGAGTTTTCACACCCTTTTTGCTGCAACTCAGGGTGTCCTCCCCCTTATTGCTGCAATTCTGAGTGTTCACGCCCTTTTGCTGCAACTCGTGGATGACCTCATAAATTTAGTTCTTTCTTTGTCTTCCCTTTGCTACCTCAAACTTCACTTCTTCATATTCACCAATAGGTAAAAATATTAGACCATAACATTCTCACTAGACCATAACAATTTCACTATATAGATATTTAATGTATGTGTATATGTTTTTATGAGAGACTCCTTGAGGTGTATTTACATTTGTTCTAGGTAATATATTTCCTTAAATTTAGGACTTTTTCCCTTAACTTTAGGGCTTCTAGATATTTTTTGTTACAACCACTTTACTCTTTCATTTATTGACTTGTAACCAACCAGGGGCTTCTTGACCATTCTTTGGGGCCTCCAACTTCACAAGACCATATCTCCCTAACCATGAGGAACTGCGTGGCGTTCCACATATCACTGGAAATGACACGACAAGTAATATCCATATATGATAGTCTTACCTGCAATTTCACTATAATTTATGTACATAAACCTCATTCAACTTCAGGTCCCATAACCACACCTCCGGGGCTACATGTAGACTACATCAAATGTACCCAACTAACTCATCATCAATATTGATCATACAAATTTCAATCAACTTCCCAACATCTTTGGACCTCTCCAAGGTCACTCTCCAAGGGTTGACATCAATGATAACTAACTGTTCAAACCAATTGTCCAACCTATTTCTTATAATTCGAGTAGTTATTGATTATGTAGCATAGAGCTTAGAAGGGTTTATCAGGCTACCCCCAATTTTTCTTTGTGTGTCTTACTATTTTGTCAATAGAATTTAAAACACACAACACAATTTAAAATAATAGTTGCACACTTTTTTCTAAGAGAACCTTACTTGACAATTAACGCAGAGAGTGTGGCATAATTGGGTTTTTCCTGTACAAAATTCCCTATATATCTCTGTGATTAATGCAATCTCAACCCCTCATGTAAATAAAATTGGAAAATTATCAGAACCATGGAATGTGCCCAAAAACAATTATTAATTCCCACAAATACTCCCCCAATCCCATCATTATTAACAAAGTAACTCAACTATATCCTTGAAACCAAACAACTCTCAAGCTATTTCTGCAGAAATTAGATCACCTTCTAGTAGCTTGTCAAGCTCTCTAGAGAGAGAACTTATTTGTATAATCTCAAGGCGTTGAGTGTGCAGAGTTAGCTGGCACTGGTGAAATCCATGGGAACCAATTTTGAGGCTTCCAGAGGAAATAATCAAATGAATATATGCCAACCATGGAAATGTTTTTTTTTTTGAAAAAAGAACTATTAAAATGTGGGCTAAGGTATAAAATTTCCATGCCTGCTTCAATAATCTTATCAACCTTGGTATCACTGAGGCCCTTGATATACACAAGCTCCTTCTTAGGGGAATATGCAAGAAATTCTATCATGCAATGCCCGACATCCTTGAGATTTTTAATATCAACAACAAATATCCCACAAAATTGATACAACAAAAACATCGAGAGATCAAATTCAGTCCAAGGAAATTTCATTACATTGTTCTTGGGTTTGAAAGGATTTTGAAACTTATTACCTGGAGTTGTTCGACCGGGTAGGGTCCGTGTTGCTACTCTTTTGCATTTTCTTCTTCCTTGGGGATCTGTTGTTGCTTTCATTGTTGTTGTTCCATGGAAATATTACTGATAAGCGAGTTAAGAGAGAAACCTAATACGAAAGAAGGGTGTCTCATGATAACCAGTAGGTCCCTCGATTGGTTTCAGGTTGTCAGATGGGTAGGTAGATGATCCTGTTGCTTCTCTCGAGAGGGGCCAAGGAAGAGGTTGGAGAGTGTCTCTGGTTTTTAATTTGGTGTGCGCACCAAAGTTATTACATTAAATCCATTTTTAAACAATTTCTCTTCCCTCGTATAGATTAAAAAAATGTGGGGGCAGGCTTCTCCCCCAAGATTCTGCCTTCTTTATTTTTCTTTCTCTGTTTATGACGTATTTGTGATTCATAAATTCTCTATTTGACCATTGGAGTTGGATTTGAATTGCAATCTTTATGCGATAGTATTTGTTTTTACTTAATAAGTAGTAACATTGTTATTGATTTTATTCTCATGTTTTGATGGGTGGTCTTTAACTTATCATTGTTATGTATGTGATATTGTAAATATATTTACATATTTCAAAGTTAATATTTTGTTTCATAATTTAATATTTTCATTTTATGTTTTTTACATGTTTAAGTATCTCTCTTGTTATTATTTTACATATTTATTCATCATGGTGTGGAACAAAGTCACAACCTTAGTGATTTTGGACATTAGATCAAACCCATATGAACTATACTATGGTCTTAATATGATTACCTATTAGAAAAGAGGATCGCAGAGAAATAAAAGAAAACAAATGCAGAAGTAAAACACAAAAGATACACAATACAATAGAGACACAAATATACATGGTTCACCTAGTGTGGGCTATCTCCACCAGAGAAATTTCCAGGTCCTTCCTTTATTATTACCCAACAAATGAAGGAATACAACCTACAACACACCCGCTGTAACTTCCTCTTCTTTCTCTCAGAGTATCCTCTCTCATAATACAATATTTTCTATCACTCACAACCACAATACAATTCCCTCATACATAAAAGAGGGTTTCCTTCTAGGGAAAAAATCCCTAAAACAAATTCTACTCTCATATCTGCGACCTTATAATGAATGGTCCAAATTGACTACGAAATTACAATATTTTACAAGGAAATGTTTCCCAAAATTTTTCTTCAGGGGTGTTTCCCCTAAATCCACTGCTAGGGGGGGTATCCATTAATTATTTCCCTCCCCCTTGGACCCCTCTGATAACAATAGTGGGGGGGGGCAAGCCCCTCCACATCCCCTTGTTAGGAAATGGGATCCAAACACGACTGAAACAAACCTTTCAATAAGGAAGATAATCAGGCTCCACAACCAACATAACCATTGGTTCCCATGGAGTTTATGTCATATACACATTTAATAGAGTATGATCTGTGTTTGAGTATAAATTAAAGTGTTTCATTGTTGAATTAATTGGTAGAAACACATTTTCGCATAACCTTTCATGGATTATGGTTTGGGCATGCTAGCCTTGACACAACATTGCTCGAACAACTCAAAGATATTAGGTGGATTGCTGAGTCAGATGGTTGCATTGCCATATTTATATAAAAGTGCAAAAAAATGGATAGGTTATTGAGTGAGATATATTTAAATTAGAGTGGCTCATTACTCTCGATTGTAATGTATTTTCGTCTGTAATGAATTTCTAGATATGTCATAGTAAGGTTTTTGTCTGTTAATGATATTATCCAATATCATGGTGTTGTTTTACTGCATGTCCTTCTTCTGAAGATATTTTGTTAGAGTGACTATCTCAGCTTCCAAGCCTTCAATGGTCCTATCTCTTTCTTCTAACTCCCCTCTGAGTGTTTCTTTGATTTTCTAGTCTTATTTTTCCTGGATTTTTAGCTTCATGATTGTCTACTCAATTTCTTTGGAGTTATGGGATTCTTATTTCTTCGTTAGTTCTTCCTCGAGTGATTTGTTTTTCTTCTTTTCCTTCTTTAGAGCTGTTATGGCACATATTCATTCTTCCCTGTAATCAACTTCTACCTCTTCACATTATTCAGAGCCATATTCATCGGAGTCTTCTATTTCCATGGATAGTACCCTTTATGTATCACTGTCACTAACTTCATCTTCATTTGATGAGGAATTGTCTTTCTTGGTGCAAAGAATTTTCTTGATTTTTTTAATTTTTTTTTCCTTCTCCCCTTTTGGATTTGATTTTTATTTTTAGAGTCATCTTCTTCATTACCCTTGTTTTTCTTATAGGGACATTTATTAGAAAAATGAGAAACACCATAACAATTAAAAAAATTCAATGGAATCATACCTTTGTATTTGTTGGTTCCCTTTTTCAGCCTTCTGACAAAGTTAGCTATCTCTTCATCTTCCTCTGAATCATCACTGTAGCTACAATAGGACTTTGTCTTTTTTATCTTCTTTTTATTATTGGATGCCTTGAATGTTTCTTCCTTTGTAACTATATTGTCTTGCTTTTTCCTCATCTCATAAGTTGTGAGTATCCCATGCAACTCATACATGGTCATTGTAGCTAGGTCCACTCTTTCTTCTAGAGCTAAAATGTTTGAATCAAACCTCATTGGTAGAGATCTTAATGCCATTTTAACAACGACCTGTTCCTTTATCTCATGTCCAAAAACTTTGATACTTTTTAATATCGCTTCGACTCATAGAAAGTAGGCTACTATGTTTTCATCTTCATTCATATTCAATTGTTCAAACTTGGCTCTAAAAATCTAAAGTTTAGCTTCATTAACTTTCATATCTCCTTCATAGATAGTATTTAGTTCATCCCACATTTCTTTTGAGGAATCATAGTGCATAATATTGGTATTTATCGCATGAGTCACACCATTCTAGATAGAGTTTCTATCCCTTGAATCATTTTCTTCGAGCTTCTTTCCATATCTATTTGTCGGGGGAGTGGCAAGTGATTTGTATCCATCTACTACTGATCACCAAACATCGAATCCTTGTGCTTGTATATAATTTTTCATTCTTTTGCTCTATAATGCATAGTTCTCACCATCAAATTGTGGTACGCCGATCCTATCATGATCCATGATATCCTTCTAGTGGTTAGACTGCTTCTTGAAGGACATGGTCTGATACCAATTGTTGGAATACTGAGAGGGGGTTGAATCAGTAATGAGAAATCTTAGTACTTTTAACCACAATATATTCTTTAACAATAATCAATAGTTTATCATTAACATTGAATATATCATCAATAGGATAATCATAAACAACATCACATTATAATATATACATAGTACACCATAATTTACGTGGAAACCCAAATGGGAGAAAACCACATAATTCTTTTCTTATATATAAAAATAATACATTCATTGGAAACACCAACTTCTGATTCTCCAACTACAACTGAAGGAGGCTCCAACCACCTCTTCTCAGGCTCCAACCTGAAGTAATCTACAACTCCCTAAATTCGCTAGCTCAGATCCAACCAAAAGAAGGCTACAACCCCCTGAGTTCTCCAGTTCCAACCGGAAGGTGGCTACAACCACCTATCTTTTCCCCTTCCAACCTCCCTGTCATATAAATGTAGACCAATTGTCGCTATCAAAAACTATGCCACTATCACTATCACTATGTCTTTGTCACTATCACTGTCACTCTGTCACTGTCACCGTCTCATCAATGTGTATCCTCTCATGAACCAACTAACACCTTTACCATACCATGCATCAACTGTATACCAACATATATACTATGTCATGCATCAATCATGAACCAAATATACATCAATAAATAATAGTGAATCATGAACTAGAGCATCAACCATGTGTAACCTGTACCATATACCATACCATCAACCATATGCAGATATGTACCATATCATCAATGAAGTATCTCAAAGAACCAATGCATACCCCTCATGCATATGCCACCATACAACATGAATATTCCTTAATTATATACAATCAACTCAAAGATAAGAAATATAAGAACCATGTCATGTGTTGAACCATATATAAGAGTTCTCCTCACTCTACCAAGCAACCAAGGTATACCATATCTAGATACCAAACCAACCATACCAAGTATGCCTCAAGAATACACCATATCATGACAATAAGTATCCATAAAAACAAGTATACAACCATACCAATATCTTTGTAGCTGACCTAAAACTCTGAGATGTTGACCTATATACTTCCTTTAGAATTTAGGGACCTTTTACCAACATTTACTCAACCATTCATAATCTTTTTTATAGGCACGCGACTTTCTCTTCTACTTCCCATGTATATACGCTCTTTTCTCCACTATAGCCAACGTACATATGCTCCCTTTCTGACCTGCAACCTGCGTATACCTCAGAAACTAGGGTTTTTTGCAACTCTGAAACTTTCTTGTTCGACCTTCCTTTACTACCTCAGAAAATTACGCTACAACCTTAGAAAAATTATCACTAGATCACAAGAAATAAAAGTAATGAATAAGTGTATGCGTGTTGTTGTGAATGACTCCTTGAGGTTTTTATATACTTGTGCTAGGTAACTCTCTTTACTTTAGGTATTTCTAATTGCAACCATTTTATCCTTTGACTAAGA
Source organism: Picea engelmannii (assembly GCA_009831015.1). Taxonomy (NCBI): domain Eukaryota; kingdom Viridiplantae; phylum Streptophyta; class Pinopsida; order Pinales; family Pinaceae; genus Picea; species Picea engelmannii. The sequence goes on from ML789024.1 coordinate 335,981, forward strand.
ATTGTAACCAACTAGGGGCTTCTTGACCACTTTTCAGGGCTTCCAACTTTACAAGTACATATCTCCCTAATCGTGAGGAACCACATGGCGCTCCACATATCATCGAAAATGACACGACATGTACTATCCATCTATGATATTTTTCCCTGCAATTATGATGTCCTTCTTGTTCATATTCCTTAATCAACTTCGGGTACCAAAACCACACCGTTCGAGCTTCTTCAAGGATTGACATCAATGACAACCAAAATATCAACATATGATTACTCCAAAAGAGAGCATAAACTTGTAGATCAATTTTGGTTTAATCATTATAATTGCATCATTATGAATATTACATGGATCAAGCCAAATTGATGTTGTAGATTTCACTATATATTATATGTTATGATCCCCTTCTTGTTTTTTGAAGAATAGATTACCAAATGGTCTAATATAATGAGACCTTAATGGAAACCATAAAGTATGTAACAAGAAATAATATGTATTAATGTCCAAATTACTAAATGTTAGTATAGAGGAGTAATAGTCATTTATTTAGTCATTTTTATTTGTGTGACTAATTATTTAGTTGTGTTTTTTACCCAGCGATCAAATTAGTCATTTATAGCTGTGTTGCAAAAAAATAGTATAATTTAGTCATTTTTAGTTGTCGTGAATAAACGTTTTAGTCATGTAGTCATTTATTTGCCAAATTCTACTAGTGTTGTGTTCCACTAACTCTAACCAACATTATGTGGTGATAGTTATCCTATGCTAACACTTAAATTGCCTTTCTTGCACACCCAAGTGGAAAAAGGGATATAATATATTGGCAACTCCATGGTTTTCTTGTTATCAATTCTCCCCTAATAGGTTTCAAGAGCCCTTTCTTTCACATTTATTTTTTTGCAGGTAGTTTAACCAGCTTCCCTGAGCAGTTAGTTCAAGTGCTCAGTCACTCAATTCACCAAATCCCCTCTGTATTTTTCTTTACATCAGAAGTGAAACATCTACATGAATTTCAAAGAAACAAATGTGTGGAGGTGCATCATTCACACTACTGTGGTTTTTGTCCCCTGCATAGATCTCAGTTTTCATTATATTTTTTGGGTTTTGTGCTTTGCAACCAAAAGATAGGTCATAGATTTGAATTTACTACACTTTGTAACATCGATAAAACTTCCTTTGGGTTATTTCTTACATAAGTAGGTTATCTCAACACACTAAGTAAAGTGAAAATAATCATGTCATTTTTATCGTTTCCACATGGATGGCTAATTGAAAGAATTAGAACTCTTAGTTACATTTATCTTAGGAAAACCAATTTATTTATGGGACTAGGAAACCCCTTACTCACATCATAGTATGATCTTCACCTCTCACTCGATGGAGTGACCTTGGTGAAACAGAACGGGGTGGGTAAGTTGTTCTTCCATCTTCCTTCAATCAATTAAACATAGGGAATTAACTTAAAGTGATTAGTAAGAAACCCCCAATGTGCATATCTAATACTCAAGTTTCCTCAAGTTTCCTTGGTTTTTGACAATCATACAAACCAGTTAGGTGAGGCCAAATCCCCTTGGGCACCTTGTAGTTTTCTTTGCAGAGAAGGAATTAAAAGAGTTGTAAAGGACCCATACATTTCCACATTATCACACAACTAGGATAGTTTCATTTTTATAGAGAAAAGAACCTAGAAAGCTTAAAAGCATTTGTGAAAGGACCCATACATGTCCATATCATAAAAAAATTAGGCTAGTTTCATTTAAAAGCACTTAGTAAGTTAAAAATATCAGTAAGGACCCCACATGTCTGCATCTTCTACAAACTAGGTATAGTTTTTTAATTACGCAAGGATTGCACAAACACTTAGGAGTTAATAAACAAGAAGAGTAAAGCACCCCACAATGTCCAAATGATTCAATTTTACACATAAACTACTAAAATATGTTTTTTCACACTTATATGTTTACACACATAACACCTTTCACACATTAGAAGGTCTCTAACAGATCAATTGCATCAAAGTATGCTCTTCTCCCTGCGCTCATAAATGATGTAGGAGGATGAAAAAGACTTAAGTGTTCTACATAAGTTTCTAAGCATACCCTTAATAAAATGAGATTGGTCCATGACCCCAATCTCACAAACTTGTTCACCAAAAGATCAACCATAACAACCCACTAAAGTTTCTCCATAGGAGATCAAAATTTTTTTTTTAGTCTAGGTTAGGATCTTGGGGGTAGGTATCCAAATAACCTCCCATTAGCTATTTTTCATTAAAAAACTTAGTGTTTGACTTCTTAGGGCACCTCAAATAATTTCATTCAATTGTTCCAATGTTGTAAGGCAAGGAGATACCCGTGAAGGGGTGAGTGCGAAAGTTCAGTTGTTCTGTATGTGCATTCTTGATCCACCCAGATCTTGTGAGGTTACCCAACCCATGACCTATTTTTTAGGCTAAAAGACCCCTGCTGCACTTGAACAAGGTAAGTTAGTGGCCAAAAATTAGGATTTCTATGTAGGTGGTGGTTTTGGGATGCAACTTCACCTATAACAGATTTTTTATGGTTATTGGGAAATATCGCTATCTCTTTCAAGATATACCCCCTCTATCCTACATTATAATTGATCTTTCATACCTTCACTACATATCTTTTAGTGGCTTGAGGACCCATTGTTGCGATATCTTGGAAGGTCTAGTGTTGGAATTATTAAGACAACTGAGAGGGGGGGGTGAATCAGTTGTAAGTGAGCTTAAACAATTTTAAGGCTATTAAAACATTATTAATCTTTCTTCAAGTGGTCATCAACAATATACAGCATATGGACAGTAAAAGTAAAGAACAACAGTCACACATAAAGTATACACAGAGACAGATTTTCATGAGGAAACCCATAAAGGGAGAAAACCTCTTCTTCTTCGAAATGATAGGCAGTCTTTTAAGTTCTGTACATCATCTATAACTGAGCACCAACTCAATGTGAGGCTACAACCTCTATTTTACAAGCTGCAACTTGTTTGAGAGCACCAACTCTCTGGTTTCTCTAGCACTCACTAGAAGGGAGCACCAACTCCCTGAATATTCCAACACCAACTGGATGGAAGCACCAATTTCCTGAATGTTCCAGCACCAACTAGATGGAAGAACCAACTTCCAGTTACACAGGCTCCAACCTGTATAACAGAGAACACTTGTTCTCCCTTGCACCACCCTACCTCCCTGGTTTCTCTGGCTGCAACCAGATGGAAGCTGCAACTTCCTGTGTTCAAGCACCCACTTGAACCTCTGAGGAAAACAGTCCTCCCGAGCACCTCCCAACCACCCTGTAATATTAATGAATAAATAAACAGTCAACTTATGCAGATAAATCAATTCTTACCAATCTTTCTTTGTTCTATAAATGTGGTCTTCTACACACTGTTCTGCGCTCTTCTCTTCCTCTTTCTATTCAGTAAGTATGCTCTACATCAACTCATTCTCTCATTCTACTCTTCTTCAACTTGTTCTGTTATTCTGCTCTGCGTTTAATCTCACACTGCACATCTGCTCAATATCCTCCTACACATTCACTCCTTTTCCTTTTCTTACGGTTTCATTCTTTTCTCATACAGAACAACCAACCATACACTGTCTATCTCTTTTTCTTTTATACACACACACGTCGGTTCAACTTACCATCTTCTAAGGCAAAAGGAAGACAACTGTCCAAGCAACTGAAACGCCAACAGATTCACAATCATGAATCCATTTCACTAACAGATTCATAACTGAGGTGTTAACTGTGAGAGAGAACAATAACCTTCCGATCATATTCCAATTTGTCCACACCATTGGATGAACTTTATTAATCTTGCCTTTAAATCGGGTTTTGGCATTTCGGCATTCTTGTACCCAAGTTTCTCAACACTTCATGTCACGATCTCCGAAGCTCCAAAATGGAGCTTATCTGGAGTGACTCCTTCCCTTTCTCATGACCAAGGGCTGTGACCACAGTCTTATGCATAAGGTGCTTTCATGATTTCACATATCGCGAATTCAACATTCCTGATGTTCAATGTTCTTGTCACTTACAAATCCCGATCCATGAAATTCCGTAAAGAAGTCGAATCAACGATCTAGATCATATCTTGATTTGATCAATTACATCGCGATTTCGCATATCACGATTTCGTAATTCATGTTGCATCATTTCTTTTGCCTCTCCATGTCACATTTCGCGAAAATCCGATAAGGAGTTGGATCAACGGTCCAGATTCAATCTTGACTCAACGGCTGCGATCAAGTTGTGATTTTTCATATCACGAAATCGGGATTCCTGATGTTAATAACCTTTGACATGTTCAACACTCGATTTGTGAAATTCCGACACGGGCTGTAATCAGATTCAATCTTGACTCAACGACTGCGATCAAGTCGCGATTTCGCATATCGCGAAATCGACATTCTTGTTGCATTGTTTCTTTGACATCTCCAACATGCGATCCTCGAAACCCCGACATGGACTGGAATCAACGGTCCAGATTCAAACTTGATCTGATGGCTCAGATTAAGTCGCGATTTCGCATATCGCAATTTCACGATTCTTGATGTTAATATTTTATGACCTCTTCAAATTTCGATCCCCGAAACTCCGACATGAATTGAGATCAATGGTTCAAATTCAACCTTGATTTAACGACTCAGATTAAGTTGTGATTTTTCATATTTCGATTACGCCCGCCTCTCCTTGTTCCTTAAAGGACGTGCGGGTTCTTCTTGATCCAACGATCAGAAATGCTTCGGGAGTTTTGAATGGATCCAATGATCAGAAATACTTCTCAAGCTTTACGGGCCTTTGATTATTTGATCAACCTAAACTTATCTTCTATTTTCCTGATTGTGTCACCTTTGATCATTTGATCTTCCTGAACTTATCTTCTGTTTGTCTGTCTGTTAAAAACTTCCTGTACTCATGCCATCAACCCTCTATACATTCTTCCTGTACTTATGCTACTTGCCATCAATGACAAGCATTCGCTGTCCGTTAAATATTTTCCATTCGCTGTCTGTTAAATATTTTCCAACAATCTCCCCCTTTGGCATTGATGGAAATACAAGCACCCACATGCATTCGGATCTCTTCTCCCGAACTCTTTTCTCCCCCTTTGACATCAATGTCAAAGAAGAAAAATTCTTCCCCTGATCTATTTCAAAACATACTCCCCCTGTCGACTATAAGCATCTTGGGAATACACCAGATATTCAATAAGTACTCCCCCTGACCAGGTGAACAGATTAAACACATGAGATTATAACCCCCAAATTTTGACGAAGGTATCCAAAAGGGGTCGCTGCTAATGGTTTAGTAAAGATATCAACAATCTGTTCTGTAGAAGGTATATAATTCAATTGAACAATTCTATTTGTAACTTGTTCTCTGAGAAAATGGTACTTGATTGGAATATGCTTAGTCTTGGAATGAAGAACAAGATTCTTAGAAACACTAATGGCACTGGTGTTATCACAGTGAATTGGAATAGGATCAGTGTAAGTTACCTTTAGATCTGCAAGAGTTTGTGTCATCCATAAAATTTGTGTGTAGCAAGTAGCAACAACAATGTATTCTGCCTCTGTAGTGGATAATGAAATGGATCCTTGATTTTTACTAAGCCATGCAACTAATGAGTCACCCAGAAAGAATGCTCCTCCACTGGTGCTTTTTCTCTCATCAACACAGTTTACCCAGTCTGCATCTGAATAAGTAGTTAACTGAAAATTCTGATTTCTAGGATACCACAGACCATAAGTCATTTTTCCCTTCAAGTATTTAAATATCCTTTTGATAGCTACCAAATGACTTTGTTTAGGAATAAACTGAAAACGACCTACCATTCCAACATCTTGCATTATATCAGGACGGGATGTTGTGAGGTACAGAAGACTGCCTATCATTGAGCGATAAGTCCTTTGATCCACATCAGGTGAGATATCATATTTACTTAGCTTGCAACCAACCACCATAGGTGTGCTAACTGTAGAGGAATCTTCCATATGAAATTTCTTCAACATCTCTTTCAAGTATTTTTCTTGAGAAATAAAAATTCCTGCAGAGCTTTGTTTTACTTGTAAGCCAAGAAAATATGACAGTTCTCCTATCATGGACATTTCAAATTCTGTTTGCATACAATTAGAAAACCACTGGACAGATGATTCATTAGTATATCCAAAAATAATATCATCTACATAAACCAAAACGACAAGAAAATTATCACCTTCAGACTTAATGTAAAGGTTACTGTCAAAATACTTTTCTTGAACCCTTTTTCTTGTAGAAATTTTTCTAGTCTATAATAACAAGCTTGTGGTGCTTGTTTTAGTCCATATAAGGCCTTCTTCAGCTTACAAACATAATTATGATTATCTGTCAAAGAGAATCCTTTAGGTTGCTCCATATATACTTCTTTCTCTAGATCTCCATTAAGAAATGCTGACTTAACATCCATCTGATAAACTTTGAAGTTCTTATGACATGAATAAGCAAGAAATATTCTGATAGCTTCCAATCTTGCCACTGGTGCAAAAGTTTCATCAAAATCCCGACCTTCAACTTGTGCATATCCCTTACAGACCA
>ML789024.1:345748-357905 GCA_009831015.1 Picea engelmannii
TATGTTCTCATTCTAATATTCTAGAAGGAAAAATTTGTTCCATCAAACAGAGGGGGCTTAGAGGCTGAAGTCCCTTCATGACTTGTCATGTTTAAGCTTACAGATCTACCTTTGAATAAAAGGAACCCGCTCTGATACCAATTGTTGGAATTATTAAGACAACTCAGAGGGGGGGGTGAATCAGTTGTAAGTGAGCTCAAACAATTTTAAGGCTGTTAAAACATTATTAATCTTTCTTCAAGTGGTCATCAACAATATACAACATATGGACAGTAAAAGTAAAGAACAACAGTCACACATAAAGTATACACATAGACAGATTTTCACAAGGAAACCCATAAAGGGAGAAAACCTCTTCTTCTTCGAAATGATAGGTAGTCTTTTAAGTTCTATACATCATCTATAATTGAGCACCAACTCAATGTGAGGCTGCAACCTCTGTTTTACAATCTGCAACTTGTTTGAGAGCACCAACTCTTTGGTTTCTCTAGCACCCACTAGAAGGAAGCACCAACTCCCTGAATATTCCAGCACCAACTGGATGGAAGCACCAACTTCCTGAATGTTCCAACACCAACTGGATGGAAGCACCAACTTCTAGTTACACAAGCTCCAACCTGTATAACAGAGAACACTTGTTCTCCCTTGCACCACCCTGCCTCCCTGGTTTCTCTGGCTGCAACCAGATGGAAGCTACAACTTCCTGTGTTCAAGCACCCACTTGAACCTCTGAGGACAAAAATCCTCCCAAGCACCTCCCAACCACCCTATAATATTAATGAATAAATAAATAGTCAACTTATGCAGATAAATCAATTCTTACCAATCTTTCTTTGTTCTATAAATCTGGTCTTCTACACATTGTTCTGCCGCTCTTCTCTTCCTCTGTCTGTTAAGCAGGTATGCTCTGCATCAACTCATTCTCTCATTCTGCTCTTCTTCAACTTGTTCTGTTATTCTGCTCTGCGTTTAATCTCACACTGCACATATGCTCAATCTCCTCCTACACATTCACTCCTTTTCCTTTTCTTACGGTTTCATTCTTTTCTCATACAGAACAACCAACCATACATTGTCTGTCTCTTTTTCTTTTATACACACACACGACGATTCAAATTCCCATCTTCTTAGGCAAAAGGAAGACAATTGTCCGAGCAATTGAAACGCCAACAGATTCGCAATCATGAATCCGTTTCACTAATAGATTCGTAACTGAGGTGTTAACTGTGAGAGAGAACAGTAACCTTCCGATCATATTCCAATTTGTCCGCACCGTTGGATGAACTTTATTAATCTTGCCTTTAAATCGGGTTTCGACATTTTGGCATTCCTGTACCCAAGTGTATCGACACTTCATGTCGTGATCTCCGAAGCTCCGAAATGGAGCTTATATGGACTGACTCCTTCCCTTTCTCATGACCAAGGGTTGTGACCACAGTCTTATGCATAAGGTGCTTTCGCAATTTCGCATATCATGAATTCGACATTCCTAATGTTCAATGTTCTTGTCACTTACAAATCCCGATCCACAAAATTCCGTAAAGAAGTCGAATCAACGATCCAGATCATATCTTGATCTGATGGTTGCAATTACATCACGATTTTGCATATCGCGATTTTGTAATTCATGTTGCATCATTTCTTTTGCCTCTCCATGTCGCGATTCGCGAAAATCCGATAAGGAGTTGGATCAACGGTCCAGATTCAATCTTGACTCAACGACTGCGATCAAGTTGCGATTTCGCATATCGCGAAATCGAGATTCCTGATGTTAATAACCTTTGACATGTTCAACACTCGATCCACGAAATTCTGACATGGGTTGTAATCAACGGTCCAGATTCAATATTGACTCAACGGTTGCGATCAAGTCGCGATTTCGCATATCGTGAAATCAACATTCTTCTTGCATTGTTTCTTTGACATCTCCAACACGCGATCCTCGAAACCCCGACATGGACTGGAATCAATGGTCCAGATTCAACCTTGATCTGACGACTCAGATTAAGTTGCAATTTCGTGATTCTTGATGTTAATATTTTTTGACCTCTTCAACTCTCGATCCCTGAAACTCCAACATGAACTGAGATCAACGGTCCAGATTCAACCTTGATCTAACAGCTCAAATTAAGTCAAGATTTTGCATATCGCGATTACGCCCACTTCTCCTTGTTCCTTAAAGGACGTGCGGGTTCTTCTTGATCCAACGATCATAAATGCTTCGGGAGTTTTGAATGGATCCAACAATCAGAAATACTTCTCAAGCTTTATGGGCCTTCGATTATTTGATCAACCTAAACTTATCTTCTGTTTTCCTGATTGTGTTGCCTTCGATCATTTGATCTTCCTGAACTTATATTCTGTTTGCCTGTCTGTTATAAACTTCCTGTACTCATGCCATCAACCCTATGTACATTCTTCCTGTACTTATTCTACTTTCCATCAATGACAAGCATTCGTTTTCTGTTAAATATTTTCCATTCCCTGTCTATTAAATATTTTCCAACATCTAGTTACATTGAGTGGAAGGATGATAGGTCTATAGGACAGGTGCAATTTTGTTTCATTATTCCCCGCACAGATAATATCCTAACCTAACAAACCCACATTTTTTACAGTTGATTTATATATGTGTTATGATCATTACTAACCATGTAGATTGTTAATCTTTTTGTTAAAGTAGGTCATATTTCATAATTGTTTACAAAATAACTTGATATCTTTCCCTTCTCCTCACTCAAAATCACACACTTTTTGCTAGTCTGGAATCATAGGGGACCCAAAAAGACCCCGATGTTCTATATGCTTGCTAGGCCTCCAACTATAAATGGGGGGTATTTATGGTTTTACCACATCATCGGTTCAACCTCCTCAGCCACCTTTGGGTGCACCGATTCTTGGTTCATCCTTGTTGGGTTCTGCCATGTTTGGAACAACTATCCCAAAAAAGACCTACAATAGCCCTTCCTCCTCATGAATTGGCTCTCAAACACCACACACAATAGATGGGAAACACCCAATTTACCATACCCAGATTCATTAAATCTTTTGGATTTCACGAAACTTACAAATGACCCAATTTTGCATGATGCAACTTGGACAAACATGCCTATCAAGATGCCATTGTACATTCCCAAGTTTGATGGTAAAACAAGAGAAGACCCAACCAACTACGTCATGATGTTTCTGATCTAGGTGGATATTGGTGGCCACCCGCCTATTCCACTTGGAGCCCCACCATTGCTTCTTTCAGTTTTTCAGTTTCCGCACAGTTTACTATTTTTAGCAGTTTTTTTGGGTCCTGAACTTCCGAGGCCATTTTGAGGCCCTAAACGATATTTTTTTGGGTATTTTTTCTCAATCATTGTAGGCATCGGATAGATCTTTCCAACAAGCTATCATACGCCTAAAACGGATATCGTATGCAAAAGTTACGACCCCGGGAAGTTGATGCACCAACTTACCCAAACGGGGCCCACATGACTTTTGGCGCTTCATCTCCCAGGGTTAGGTTTTTGGATGTCTAGGACTTTTGGAATTCCTGTTTATTGAAAAAGGGCCTTCAGAGCCTCATTGTAACACGGTTCATAGTCCAGTAGCTTCCACATCTCTTCTCAGAGATAATCTACCAACGCCCCAGCTAGTTTATTTCCATTGTGTCTGTAAGCATATTTCAGTCATTTGTTATTAATGAAATGAAGTCTTATTTCTACTGCATCTTTGTGTTTATGTGTATTTTTGTATTTCATTGTGTTCCTACATAAATCCAAATCAGTGGTATCAGAGCAGTCTTCTCATTCTCGATCCTTCTTTGCATGTCCCTAACGAGATCGGGGTATAAGGAGTTGGGGCTCGATCTGGTTGAACCTTTGCAAGATCAACCTCACAAACCCCGACGACCGCCCATAGGGGAAGAAAATAAAGATGAGGGAGTAGGAGATCCTATCAAAATGTTGCTCGAGGAGGCCCTCGAGAAACAAAGGAACGTGATGATGGACAACTTTGCCCAGATCCTTCAACGGATTCCGATTGGCGATGCATCGACATCCAGAAGCCACTCTAGAGGCACCACTCCTTTTAAGGTACAAGTAAACTTTGAAATTCCCATATTTGATGGCCAAATAGATGAAGATGTTGTAGATAGATGGTTGAATCTGTTAGAAGGATATTTCTTGGTTCATGACTTTTTCGACCGAGAAAAGATTATTTTCGCACTCCTCAAAGCCACCCCCATGTCAAGGACTGGTGGGAAACCTACTCAGAGCAAGAGGGTGAGGGAGAACCCTCTTTGTTCTCGACCGCACCCACTTGGAATTCTTTTTGAGATGCCATCAAGGAACAATATTATCCTGTGGGGAGCTATGAGGAAAAATACATACAATGGACTACGTTGCGGCAGCAAAGGGACCAAGATGTGCATGAGATGACAAATCTGTTTCATACCCTACGCACAAAGTTGGGTATCAAAGATTCAGAGAAACATTTGGTGTTAAAGTACTGAAATTTTCTGCACAGATACATTCAGGAGGAAATGGAGTTCCTCGACATCTCCTCGCTTGGTGTGGCATACTGATATGCTGCCAAGATTGAGCAGAAGTTCAAACAAAAGAAGCGAGACTTTGGGTCTGCAAATCAGAAGCAAGGGAAAGATACTCCCAAACCGCAGAACAAAGGACCAAGCCAAGGCGGGGCAACCCAGGACAAACCGCCAAAGCCACAAGCAAAGAACAACACCACAAAGCCAAAAAAGGACACAGGGAAGTGGTGTGAGTTCCATAAGAGCTCCACTCACAACACAAGAGAGTGTCGGGCCAAGCAGTCACTGGTAGCCGAGCTGAAGTCTTCTGAATCGGATGCATGATCTGAATCTGAATGAGAACCTGACAAGGGGAATGATAGGGGGAAGCAGATTGTTGATGCGAAGCCCAGCGTCACCGTTGCCACCACGAAGATCCAGAAGGAGGAACCAGAATATCCAGAGGAGGCAGAGCATCTCTTCCATTCCAAGATGTGGGTAAAGGGTTCTCCATTGCAGTTCATTGTCGACAGCGGGAGCCCAAAGAACCTCATCTTAGTAGAGGTCGTGAAATGAATGGGCTTTCCGACCACAACACACCCACAACCATACACCATCGGGTGGTTGCACCAAGGACGGGACCTCTGCATCAGTCAACAATGTCGCCTTCCCTACAACATCAAGCCCTTCACGGATGAGGTATTATGTGACAATGCTCCTCTTGATGTTTCTGATGTATTATTAGGCCAACTGTACTTGTGGAAGCGACATGCTATTTATGAGTCCAGGCCTCGTGCTGTTATTATCACTTTGGGAAATAAGATGTACAGGATACCGGAGATAGCAACGCCTACCACCATCTCTTTGGTTACTACAAAACAATGCAGTAAGCTCATTTCCAAAACCAGGAAATTTATTTTCTTGATGATCCACCCTTAGGGAAAGAGGAAGACTGTGGCCATGAACTCCAGACAGGGCCCCACTACACGAAAACAATAGATGGATAAGATCATGGAGGGGTACGAGGACATCTTCACCTCCCCCGCAGGGGTGCCTCTACACTGCCAGGTCAAGCACCCCATCGATCTAACCCCAGGTGCGTCGTTGCCCAATGGACCCATCTACTGGCGTGTTGTCCTAGAGAATNGCCCTGTGGGAGCCCGATCGTATTGGTGCAGAAGAAGGATGGGACTTGGAGACTCTGCATTGACTATCGGGCACTGAACAAGATCACTGTCTGGAATAGGTACCCGATCCCATGGATCGATGACCTTCTGGACCAACTCAAGGGGGAAAAATATTTTAGCAAGATCGACTTGAAATCTGGGTATCACTAGGTACCAATCGAACCCTCTGATGTGTGGAAGACTGCATTCAAATCCAAGGAGGGCCTTTTCGAATCTTTGGTCATGCCTTTCGGGTTGACGAATGCCCCTGCAACCTTCATGAGGATAATGGAAGACATCATGCGGCCATTCACCAACTCATTTGTAGTGGTGTACTTGGATGACATTCTGATCTTCAGCCAGACTTAGGAAGAGAACCTCCACCACATCTGACAGGTCCTCCAAACACTGCGGCAACACAAGTTGTGTGCCAATTTGGAGAAATGAACTTTTGGCATAACCCAGGTTTAGTATCTGGGATACATTATTGATGAGTGGGGGGTGCATGTGGATCCATCAAAGATCTAATTCATTTGATATTGGCCAACCCCAACCACCCTAACAGAGCTCCGCAGCTTTTTAGATCTTGCCAATTTCTACCGTAGGTTTGTGTTGGGATTCTCTCATATCACTTGGCCCTTGAGTCAAGTCACCAAGGGAAGAGCTAAAGAAAAATTCTTTTGGTCTGAATCTCAACAGAAGGCGTTTGGGGAGTTGAAGCATCGCATTTGCTCTGCACTAGTGCTCACATTACCAGACTTGCAACAACCATTTGAGATCAAGACAGATGCCTCTGACTATGCTATTGGGGCAGTCCTTACTCAACATGGGCATCCAGTGGCATATCATAGTGAGACACTTTCTAATACAGTCTGTAAGTATCCCACTTATGACAAAGAAATGTATTCCATTGTGCAGGCTTGTCGGCAATGGAAGGATTACATTTTGGGAAAGGAAATGGTCATCCACACAGACCACCGACCCCTGCAGTTCATACAGACACAAGGGAAGTTGCAGAACGATCGCCATCAGAAGTGGTCCACATACCTGCAACAGTTTCATCTGAACATTAAGTACAAAAAAGGCAGCACCAATAATGTTGCAGACTGCCTCAGTCGACCACCCATCGTGGCGCTAACCACTGTGCTCAACTCTTGTGGGCATGATACTTCTGATTGGTGGCTTCTCTACACAAGTGATCCAGAATTCAGCCACACATACAATACACTCTTGGAGGGTAAGCAAGCTCCCAATTTTCATCTCCAGGATGCCCTGCTTTGTCACCTGGGACACCTTTTTGTTCCTTCAAGCGAGCGTGCCAAGATGATTTGGGAGGCACACTACAGTCGGGTCACTGGACATTTCAGGGTCGAGAAAACCGTGGCAGTACTACAAAAGTATTTCTATTGGCCGAACCTTCGACAATATGTCGGGAAGTACATCAAGTCCTGCACTGCTTACACCATTGCCAAAATGACCATTAAGAAGCAAGGCCTCTATACTCCGCTTCCTACCCCCAATCGACCTTGGGAATCCATCTCTAGGGATTACATGTCAGGCCTTCCTTCTACTAAGCATGGAAATGACTGTGTTTTTTTGGTCGTCAACCGATTCTCGTAGATGTCCATTATGATGGCCTGCAAGAAGAATATCATAGCAGAAGCCACTACTAAACTCTTCTTTGAACGAATGTGGGTACACTTTGGTATCCCATAGTCTATCATCTCAGATCGGGATAGTAGGTTCCTCAGTACATTTTGGTCCAGCCTCTGGTCAATGTTGGACACCAAGCTCACCAAGTCCACAACTTTCCATCCACAAACTGATGGCCAGACAGAGGTCATCAACCGGATGATCGTACACATTATGTGCATGTACAATTCAAAGCATCCACACACATGGGATGAGAGCCTCCAATATGTACAACACAGCTATAACCAGGCTCTCCATAGCTCAACCAGCCACAGCCCCTTTCAAGTGGGCTTGGGATTCTAGCCACTATGTCCCATTGACATAGCCATGCCATTTGTGGCTACTCAGGAAGATTCAACTCATGTTCAGTCTGAAGCAGATAAGGCAAACAACTTCATTGAGCACATTCAACACATCCACCAATAGGTTCATGACATATTGGACAGAGCCAATGCTAAGTACAAGCAGTGACATGATCAACATCGGGTGCCACACAACTTCCAGGTGGGCGACAAAGTGTGGCTGCATTTGCAAAAGGAGCACCTCGCTGGACCCCACCGCAAGCTTCGTCCGCTCTGATATGGGCCGTACACCCTCACCAAGGCTGTAGGGGAAAATTCCTTTGAGCTCAACATTCCACCATTCCTTGGTCTACACCCAGTGTTCAATGTGGACCGCCTTCGGCCCTACTTTCCACCTCTACTAGACACATCCGACATGGCAGAACAACTCACACCAACAGAGTTAAATCCAGACTACATGGAACAAGCTAGAACTGATCATATCATGGATACATAGATCAAGCACACTCGAAAACAAAGGATACCACTATATCAAGTTGTCAAAGCAGGCCAACTCCTTCACCAAGGAAAATGGCTCACCAAGGACCAAGTTCAGCAGAAGTTTCCTCATCTCATGGAGGAACTCAATGCAATGGGGACCATTTCTTCCTAAGGGGGGAGGAATGATCCATGTGGATATTGGTGGCCATCCGCCTATTCCACTTGAACCCCCACCATTTCTTCTTTCAGTTTTTCAGTTTCCGCACAGTTTACTATTTTTAGCATTTTTTTCGGGTCCTGAACTTCCGAGGCCATTTTGAGGCCCTAAACGATGTTTTTTTAGGTATTTTTCTCTTGTAAAATATCATCTAATGATGTTATTTTGTCTCGAGTGTTGTAGGCCTCGGATAGATCTTTCCAACGAGCTATCATATGCCTAAAACGGAGATCGTATGCAAACATTACGACCCCGGGAAGTTGATGCACCAACTTACCCAAACGGAGCCCACATGACTTTTGGCGCTTCATCTCCCAGGGTTAGGTTTCTGGATGTCTAGGAATTTTGGCATTCCCGTTTATTGAAAAAGGGCCTTCAGAGCCTCATTGTAACACAGTTCAGAGGCCAGTAGCCACCACATCTCTTCTCAGAGATAAGCTACCAATGCCCCAGCTAGTTTATTTCCATTATGTCTGTAAGCATATTTCAGTCATTTGTTATTAATGAAATGAAGTCTTATTTCCACTGCATCTTTTTGTTTATGTGTATTTCTGTATTTCATTGTGTTCCTACATAAATCCAGATCAGTTTCACCTTTGGTGCTCATCTAAGAACATCACTCATTATTCCATTGAATTATTAATTTTTCAAAGAACCTTAATGGGTCAATCCATGAAGTGGTACATAGACGCAAAGTCAGGGTCCCATGCGACCTTTTAGTCTTTAGCCAAATCATTTTTATCTTTCTTCCAACTATCGATGCACCATGACACAAGCCTGGAAATTCTCTCAGATTTCCTCCAAACCACTTCCACCCATATCGTAGATAATATCCACAAATGGCGTCGAATATGGAGCCTATTTAAAATTGAAACTACTCCAGAATAATGATCCAGGTGGATCTTGGCAGCCATCCACCTTTACCACTTAATCAACTTTTTCGAGCTTGTGGTTTTGATAAACCATGATATTCACCCTTTTGATGGGGAATTTAATGTAATTCCATATCCATTTGTTAATTACACCCATCATATGTACATGCCTACAATGTTAATGCACCAAATCCAATTAGAACTCCACAATTTAGCACACTTAGGCTAGAGTAGTATTGGGATGGATGACCTCTTGGAAAGTCCTAGTGTTTTACATGCCTATGGAATTTTGTAAACTTAGACCAATTTATCTCACATGCATCATGTGAATTATTCTCCTTTCACTATCTCATATATAATCAAGGTGAAGGAAGTCCTTTGAGCATGAAATGGAGTGTGTTGTAATTCTTATTATGAATAAGCATAGCCGACATCTCCTTCTCTTCAAAGATAATCTACCACCATTCTAGATAGTTTTTGTTCTACAATGTTCTACTATTTTATTCATTAATAGAAGTTGGGTTTCACTGCATTTCTATGTTCTCTATTATAGTTTTGTTTGTATCTAACTCGTTCTCAACATAATCTGGATCAGTGGTATCATAACAATCTTCTCCTTGTTATTTTTTCTAGGCATGTCCCCAACAAGGTCAAGGTATAGAGAGTTGGGTCTTGAGATAGTTTTGCTTGGGGATGACCAATCTATTGGCAAATATTGAACAAGCAATGAATGCATGTTGATGATTGTTGTCTTTGATGGCAACAACAGAAATGGTAGGATATGAAGGATAAAACCCCTTGGGGATTCAGACGTAAAAGCTAAGGAGGAACAACATTGAAGAAAACGCGTGCAGCAAGAGTTTACAGAGAAGAAGGAAGACAGAGATCCAGTGACCGTTGGATCCCATCCAAATTTCCCGAAAGGCCGACAACCGTCATATCTACAGAAGTTGTGAGGGAGATAAGCCATCGAAGATTCGGGGATCGGGATTTCATAATGCAAAGAACAATGACAACGAAAACCCCAAAATTGCGATATGCGATTTCGCGATTTGATCGCAGCCATTAAATCAAGCAGGGATCTGCACCGTTCATTCGTATGGACATGTGGCAGCCAGGAGGCCTCATCGGAGTTTTGAGGGTCGGGATTTCATAATGCAAAGAACAATGACAACGAAAACCCCGATTTCGCGATATGCGAAATCCCGACTGAATCTGCACCGTCAATTCAACATGAGATCTAGACCGTTGATCCAACTCAAGTCGGTGACCACGTCACCCAGGGACACGTGGCACAATCAGAGGATGACAGGTGTCAGGCAGATCTAACACTTTAGGCTCATGCAATTCACGAATCAGAGTGACACGTGGCAGGATCTAACACGTGTCAAACCATGTGTGACGTCATCAGAGGCATCGGCGATCGGGACTTTGATATGTCAAGAACACACTGCAATAGAAACTCCGAAATCGCGATGTAATCATAGCCGTTGGATAAGAATGAGATCTGGACCGTTGATCTCTGTCATCGGGAAATCGGGGATCGGGAATCCCGGAGGCATGTGCATAGTGACATCGAAAACGTCGAAACCCCAATAAGTGGGGGCCAGCTGTCAGCATAGCAGCGAAGTAGTATGGTGGCATAGTGGAGGCCAGCTGTCAGAGAAAAGGAGCGTCAGAATTTGGATGATCAGGAATCACGTGGGTGTATGCATCTTGGCATCACAAACCCTGTAGCCCCGATGGGATAAGGCTGTGGTCATGAGTAGTGGTCATGCGGACCAGGGCTCAGCCAGGAGGGTTGAAACGCATTGCGAATCGGGAAATCGCGAATCACGTGGACATAAACATTATGTCATCGCAAATGCCAAAACCCCGATGCGAGGTTTGACCGAGGTCATGTGTTGATGGTCTTATGGGCCAAGGGCTATAGCCAACAGGGGTAGCACGTGGAAAGGGGCACATCGGTAATCAGGGATTAGGGAGGTGAGAAACTGGTCACATGATAACTGGTCACATGGATCATTGTGTAGTCGGAAGGGGATAAAGCTCAGCAAAGGCCAAAACCCCGATAGAGAGACATAAGGCTGTGGTCACAGCCCTTGGTCAGGGGATTTGTAAGTGACTAAAACTGTGAATGCCAAAAGTGCCGAAATCACGATAAGTAAAATCCCGATGGGATCTGAACCGTTGGATCAAGCAGTTATCGGAGGGCTGTTGTTCTTCCTCAGAGTTTAACGCTTCAGTTATGAATCCGTTAAGAGAAATGGACCAATGATGAAAAATCAGTTAGCGTTTCAGTTACCAGGACAGGTGTTCTTGTTTCGACAGAGGGAAGGTGAAGTGGAACTGTCATAACAGAATGTATAAAAGAAAATGAGTGACATTGTATGGGGTTGGTTGTTCTGTAAGGAAAAAGGAATGAAACAGTCAGAAAGGAGAAAGGAGAAGGGGTTGAGGAACAAGTTTAATTAATGTGCAGAATGAAATGAGATGAATATCTGAAGCAGAGCAGAACGATAGAGCAGAACTGAAGCAAAGCAGAATGATAAGGGCAGAGCTGAAGTAGAACAGAATGATAAGGCAAGCAGCAGAAGACAAGATTTACAGAACAAAGTAAAATTGGTATGAACTGATTTATCTATAAAGTTGAATTTTTATTTAATCATTGATATCTAAGGGTGGTTGGGAGGTGCTCGGGAGGACTGTTGTCCTCAGAGGTTCAAGTGGGAGCTTGAACACAGGAAGTTGTAGATTCCATCTGGTTGTGGCCAGAGATACCAAGGTGGCAGGGTGGTGCTAGGGAGAACAGGTGTTCTCTGTTATGTAGGTTGGAGCCTGTGTAACTGGAAGTTGGTGCTTCCATCCAGTTGGTGCTGGAATATTCAGGAAGTTGGTGCTTCCATCGAGTT
>ML789024.1:384985-446874 GCA_009831015.1 Picea engelmannii
TAATGTTGTCTTTTTTAATTTACATTGAAGGTTTTTTGTTTGAGGATTGGATTAATGGGTTTAAGTATTTTAGTAATGATTAATCATGTGTTTTAGAAAAAATAAATAAAAAATTTAAGATTTATTGAATTCAAATTGTTTTTAATTTAAAATTAGGGTTTTCCTAAAGTTAATTACTTAACTATTATTCATTTTTATTAAGGGGAACCAATTTTCATTCAGTTCTAGGCCATTATCTCTATTAAGGTTGCTTGGATTTCTTTGGATTTCAATTGCTTCCCTAATGCGACGTTTAAATAGGTGATCCTCTTTTGCCAAGATTTTTGTCTCTTCAAGGCGTACATGGTGTTTTGTTTTGAGGGAGTGTTCTGCTAAGGCTGAGGTGCGAATGTGCTCATTCTTTATGTCAGATCCATGCTCTTTAATTCTAACTTGAAAGGAGTGTTTAGTTTCAACAATGTAGCATTTACCACATGAGCATTCAATTCTGTAAATTACTTTTCATTTGTGTAGATCAAGTTTGTCTTTGATAGATCACATATTTTGTTTGATGGTTTCATGTGGTTTGAAGGAGGTTTTAATCTCTTTTTTGCTGAGGACTCTGAAATCTTGTTTATTAATCCTTGGATGAAAGGAAGGTAAGTAGTGTTATTAGGGGTTTGGTTATCAGGGGGTTTGGTTTGGTTAGCCGAGATGTCACCTTCGATGAGAGTGCAACTTTGAACAAATCAAAATAGGACTATGCAAAAGTGGTTCATGAGGAGGAGAATGAAGTTACTAGAGTTCCATAGGTAGAAGAAGTTGAACCAGAGGAATTCATTCATGAGGATAATGACATGGAAAAAAATCAGAGGCTAGCAGAGATGCCTTCTTGCAAGAGAAGACCAGTTTCGGCACAAGAGCTCATCAGAGATGCAGAAAGATATGGCACCCCAAAAAAATATCTCAGGGAAATTAAGAAGTCGAAACCATATTCTAGCTAAGTGGCATTTTTGTGTGATATCATGGATGTAGAACCATCCAATTATGAAGAGACTATAGAAAAGAGGGTATGGAAGGATGCCATGGGGAAGGAATATTAGTCCATAGTAAATAATTATGTTTGGGATGCGGTCCCCAGACCGAAGGAGAAATCAATAGTAAGTTCAAAATGGATCTATAAGACGAAACATGCAATTGATGGAAGTATTGAAAAGTATAAGGATATATTTGTGGCTCGATAATTCTCTTAGAAGGAGGGCATTGACTATGAGGAGAAATTTTCTCCTGTGGCGAGATATACCTTGATCAGGACTATACTTTCATTGGCCGCAGTAATGAAATGGAAGGTGCATCAAATGGATGTGAAGATATCCTTCTTGAATGGTGAAATAAAAGAGGAAGTATATGTGGAGTAGCCACAAGGGTTCAAGGTACATTGCAAGGAGATGCATGTGTGAATATTGAAGAAGGATGAATATGGATTAAAGAAGGAACCCAAAGCATGGTATGGCAGGATCAACAATTTTATGATGAGCTTAGGATTTACTAAGAGCATGGAAGATCCTAACCTTTTCTTTTAGGTTGTGGATGATGGTCCAATAATAATACTGTCGTATGTGGATGACCTATTTCTAATAGGTGTGGAAAATATGAGCTAAGAGTGTAAGAGAAAATTGGCTATTGAGTTTGAGATGAAAGATCTTGGGATGATGTATTACTTTTTGGGTCTCAAGGTGTTATTGCAAGATTTTCCTCACCATTGCTATCTTGCATAGAGGGCCTTTTTCCATTTCTCTATGTAGACTTATCAACCCCTTTTTGATAAATCCAGAGCCAAAAATATATATTTTTCCACATATACGCTCCCTAATTGCTTTGCAAGATGCGTATACACTTGATGCTCCACCATAGCTTGCGTATATCAGGATTTGTGCCAGAAAATAAAAAATGAGGTCGGGCTTCCATGTCACAAAAGAAGATCTCTGATCTTTAGCCTTCCATATACTAGAAACGTTCCTACTCGGCCCTTCAATTGCATTCTGGAGGCTATAAGAGAACAATTTCGAGCTATGGAAAAAGAGAGAAAGCATTCAACTTTGAGAGAAAAGTTACTCTGGAGAAATTACTTCATATTGAGTCTGCATCCCTTTGTCCCTCAAGTCTGAACACAGTGTTCAGCCCCCAAGCTCTTCCCTTGTTTTCAAGAGGATATCATTCTCTCTTTTCTACGAGGTTGCCTTTGGTGAAGGATTGAAGTGGTGGAGAACCAATTGGAAGGAACTTGGTTTCTTGGTTTCGAACCATGCCGGCATGGAAGTCTGTAATGTTAATACTTCTATTGATCAATTATTAATAGAAATACTCCTTTCCCGTCCAATCAATATCTTGCGAATATATGATTATTATCCATGGGCATGTTTGTAATGTTTATTAATGGATTTTGCTATCTGATGTGCTAGCTCATTTTATATATCATCACTATATACTTGCATCGCTTGTTTTTTGAAAACTTATTGCAGGTGTAAAGCTTTGGGCCAAAGTGCTCAATGGTGGAACGACATCAAACGATTGAATCAAGGTAGGCTTCTTCCTCGTATTGCACATTAGTTTATATAGCAAATGTTGGAATTGAGTTGATTTCTATAGTCATACTTGTCTGTTATGGTTTACCCTTGGCCATAGAGAGTTTTTCCCTTGTAAAAGAACTGGCGACTCCACTGGGGAGAGATCTTCCTTCTAAGGGTTGAAGTATTTTTCCTTCTTACATTACTCTTTTGCCTTTGTATTTCTTGTCGTATCATAGTTGGGCAGAGTCTGTTCACTTTGGGTCTAAGTTTTCATCCTTTTAGCCTTGCCTAGCCTTGTTCTAAAAGATATACACCCCTTTTTCCCTGACAATCGCGTATATATCCTGTTGTCCCACTACAAAAGGTGTATATACGCCCTTTTCTCTTGAACAAGCACGTATACCACTTCCCCCTTGCTTGTTTTCTTGGTTTAATGACTTCTGGGTAGGTTTTGAGGATCATTGAGCCTTCTTGGGTCTCTGTGGTACCTGTTGAGATTGTCTGGGATGAAAGGAAACCTTTTTGGAGTTGAATTTTTGGGCGACATCTTTCTCTTATTTTTCCCTTTTTGATTTGTCCTTGGTAGTTGGGCTATCTGTTTAGCTTCTTGATATTCTACTCGAGTGATTACTTTTATGCACAGTAGAGGTTGTATATCAAGCCTCTTATTAGTGCATGCATTTTCTTTTTTAAATACATTGAAACTACAAAAAATAGGCATTTTTCATTGGTTGGTATTTTTGTCTTTGAAACTTTATCATTAGCTTAGCACATTTAGCAAAAGATTGCATTTTATTCCTGAGTTGGAGAATTAAAATTGAAGATTGCATTGTGTTATTTAGCATATCATTCATTGAAAAGTTAAAGTTAGAATTTGTGTTATATCTATTTTTATTCTTATGCAGGGTCATAACACCATAAGTTTCATTTCCATACCTCTTTGAGTAATCACAGTCAATAAAATTTACGCTTTAAACTAAAATTGATTAGTCACGATTTTATATTTTAGGGTGCACAAACCAGCCTAGGATTTAGTGCCTTGGAATAGGATTTTGTGAGTAAACTTCTCCAAGGAAATTAAATCAAGTTATGTGTCTGAGATAGGGAGTTGAGAAATCCATTGTATAATTGGTAATATCAGGAGGCTCCTCTCACACCGGAGTTAAGCACAAGGTCACGTGAAGTTTGTTGAAGAGATAACCCCTGGATAGTCACCTAGCGTCAGAGATATTTTTGTGGATTTATTCATATTTGGGGATCTTGCTAGTATCCATACCTCTGTGAGAGGTTGTAATTTCAAGGTTTCAGGCTTTGCAACCCTTCCCATACGATGATCCGAATTTACGACTGTTCACATGTGCATCAGTTATACAATGGTTTATTAGTTGCTTGAATTAGGATTCTTATAGGTTACTTGTAGGGGTTATTCTTCTTGTATCCTGAGTCAGATAGGGGTCAGACAAAACAACCTTTATGAAGGATTACCTCTCCAGGGGGGTATGACCAACTGGTTGTTAAGCCTATGAGGGACCTTATAACTAATTTTGTTACCTCCAAACTTTAGGAGGGAGTCTCAGGTCCCTCTTGGACGAGGCATACCTTCTTTAGCGAGGGAGGTCACTCAACCACTTTACCCTGTTTGCATGCATATTGGCCGTTTGACTTTTTGGTATGCTCTTTGATTACTATTTGGCCCTAGGATATATAGTTATTTGTTAAGATCCATAAGTCATCGTGGAGTCGGACCAACTTCCTCGCAGGTCCCGTCGGTTGTTACAATTACCACCAATTTTCGAACTGTTGCCTTCTAAAAGTCATAGAGTTATCAGAAGTGGTATACACACATCCAATTTTCAGACTTACAATCCCACAAGGATGAGTACTGAGCCTAGTATTTAGAACACTGGGAGTTCATCAACTCCCAATCCCACTATAGTTAATTTCACTCCTTCGACACCTGCAACCGCTACAGTTGTAGTGTCAGAGGCCTACACCGGTACTATGGATCGACCCATAGTCAATGCCTTGTCTCTGGTCTCTAACCGTTTTGGGGGTTTTGGCCACTCGCTGAGTTACAATGTTCAGACCATCCCCATGGCTACTAGTCCATTTTCCTATGGTATGCCAAGGTTCACTTTGAATTCTTCGACTGCCATCCCAGCTGTTGGCCATAACGCTAGCCTTGGACTTGGTGGCACCACACCTCCTTACAGTCCCTTTTATTTTGGTAGCTCTCATGTTCACCAAGAAAACCCTAATGTAGGAAGTTTCCCCTTCCCTAACCCCGGGTCTAATCCTTCTATGGCTGGATGGAACAACCAAGATGGAGGACAAGTTCTACCCTATATCCCTATCCCCTCGGCGCCAAATTTGACCAATAATTTTGGCATAACGAATCCACTTCAATCCTCCAGATTCCCACCCGGAGGAGGCCAGTCTTATGTCTTGGGCACCCCCCAACCTGGATCTAATCTAGTTGGGGGCAGTTTTAACAACCCTCAGTTTGGAGCTAATCCAACTGGGGGCAATTTTCATAACCCTTATCAGAACATTCCTGCAAGAATGATGCCCAATACATCTTTCACGAATCTACCCGGAGGAGGGTCTTTTAATTATGGACAAGGTTTTGGTCCTTACCAGAACCTTGGATGGAACACAACTCCTAATACTTAGTCTTTTGCAGGAGGATGGGGTCAGGTGTTGCAACCTCGTATTCCCTTTCTGACCACACTTAATCTGCCAAATTTGTCTAAATTAATAAATGACCCGGTGAGTCATGATCCCACATGGCCCCCTGTCCCCACCAAAATTTCGTCAGACATTCCAAAGTTTGAAGGTAAGAATGGCGAGGACCATGGTGATCACGTCACTACTTTTCACCTCTGGTGCTCATCGAATTATTTGAATCACGATTCTATTAGATTACAATTGTTTTAGAGCACTCTTATTGGGATTGCATCACAATGGTACATTGAGATACTTAGGGGAACATATGGATCTTTTCAACATTTAGTGCTTGCCTTCCTTAACCATTTTCAACTACCCATTCGTTACGATGCTGGCCTTGAATTTTTGTCAACTTTACGCCAGGATTCCGGTATTCATATTTTGGACCATATCTAGGAATGGCATAGGCAAAGATGGTTAGTTAAGACTCCCATACCCCCAGACTTTCTTTTAGAATGGTTTTTAAAATCTTTGTACACTCCTATTTCAAAGCACGTTGCTACTTTTGGGGTCTTCAACGAGTAAGAGGCCATTTTTATAGCCCAGTAATTCGATTTGATCTATGCTTAGTCTGGGATGTTATACCACCTTCTTCCCGATGCACCGCAGTCGACTCATGATCCTAGATAGGGTCCTGGGCCCCATGCCGATGGCATTGTGGGGTCCACCAATGTAAATTTAGTAGACTCGGAAACAAAGTCTGCTGGAGGGCCAACTTCATTTGGATCCTCCAAACCCACCCAATCGGCAGATGTACATCCCATGAAGTCATCCAAAAACCCAAATGGTGACCAACAACCAGATGGGAATAAACCGAAAGTTTGAAATATTCATAGAGGTGGGAAGAATAAACCCAAGGAAAAGACTATTAATGGAAAATAGAACGATAATGTTGGAGAGGGCACGAAAGAAAAGCATAAGGTAAAGTTTTCTTGTAAACTTTGTACAGATGATCACCTTACACACTTATACCCCAAACTTGCAAAAGTTACGAGGCTTTTAAATATTCCACCCGCTGTGCTAACAAATCCTTTTCCTCACAACCAACACTTATCCTCGAGCTCTTCTAATGCCCAAAATGCATCTGGTGGGGGTAAAAACCCATCATCGCAAGATGACGATCATGTTTTCATCAATATGATCATAGAAACAATCGATATAGCCACTCGCTCTCGAGATTACAGCTCTTCAAAAGCTAGTACTATCCAAGAAGATCCTCCTCCACCCCCAGAGATGAATTTACAGATCGAGAAATCAGAGCCACCACCTTGTATTCTAAAAGGAGTATTCAATCACTCTACCCATAACCCTAATGCTAAATCTGCCCAGAACTACTCTGTCGTTGAGGATCTGGGCCAAACACCTTGCGCGATATCTACTTTGGAGGTACTCCAGACGTGTCCATCATAGATGAATGCCTTACTCTCTACCTTAGGAGCTGTAGAACCTAGTGGCTCAAAGATCCTCAAGTTCGATGTCACAGACGTGAAGCCTCTCTTACCTTACCATGTGGCTTTCCAAATCCATGTGGAGTATGCTAAATATACCATCAAACAAGCGGTCGTTGATGAGGGTGCTGCCACTTGCATGATGTCCTTAGCCTGTTGGAAATCTATTGGTTCTCCAACCATTTCAAAGTCATTGACCATGTTGACTGTTGTAGGAAAATCTCCCTGCGGACAGGCAGATTGCCTCAAAGAGCTTTACCTTAACTCTAAGATAGAAAATTCTTAATGTGGACACTAACTCACCTTCAAATCTATACAAACTAATCACATGAGAAGGAAGGAGAACATAAGTACCTCTTTATCGACGTTTGTCCCTGTACGCTCCAAATCAAGCTCTAAACTCTTGCTCCTCGCTGAGTCCTGTAGACAAACAAAGTACAACCACTTCCTACTCTATTGATATTAGCTTGAAAACATATCTATCTATCAATGATAAGTTCATGTGAAATCAGACACAAACTAGAAAGAAACAGGCCAAGTGTGTCATATTAATGAGAATAACGATAGCAGTACTTACAATCGTAGATGCGAATGTGACAACTTCGTCAAGTCCCCTTCGTCTAACCCTTGCTCGAAAGATCCACAACCTGGATGATAGCAACTTCACTGATCACTTCTCCTTTGACTGACTGTGTGTTTCCTATGAGATCATAAGTTTCATGCTAGCAATTCTTCCCCAATCAGCTCTATTCCAGCACCACTTATGAGATCATAAGTTTGGTGTAATTCTCCATTTCCAGTCCTCTTTCACCATTAGAAAGCTTGCTTATATAGCCTTGGAGAGGCTCTAACCACTTGAGATATCCTTGGGGAAGTTGAGGATTTTCCTCCTTCAGTTGAGGATCTTCCCTAGGATCATGGTTGGACTAGGGATTCGAATCCAACTTCCTTCCAAGAATGAAAAGATGCTTCCCCCATTCATCTCAACAGCTTAACAACTGCCCAGAATAGGTAGCACTCCCTCAAAAGGGCCATCATAGAGCTGTAGCGCTCCCTAGTAGGCTTTAGGGGGCGCCAATGCTCTCAAAATCTATAGCGCTCCCTCAAAAGGGCCAGGGGAGCTTTGTAATGCTCCCTGACAGTGTAAGGGGGAGTGTCAATGCTCCGAGAAGAGGTATAGGGGAGCGCTCTCCTTCAAAAGATCAGTTTTTGAGGTGCTTTCAGATGGAAAAAGGTTTGCAAGCCTGCTGACTCATTTCTCCTCTTCCAAATCAAATGTTTGAGGTGTTTCAAGTGTCTTTCTCATGTTGTTATAGGAATGACATAGGCATCATGGCAGCATGCTTCCCTGACACTTGTGACACTTGTGAGCAAAATGTGACTCTTGCGACCTTTGTAATGACGACACTTGCAACACTATCAAAGTGAGTAATTTCAATGTGTAACATTGACCACATTCGATGGTCATTCCTTCCACCCTCATGGTATTCTCCTCACCTTTCCAGTCCAGTTAGGTGGGAAGAAGGTAGAAGTGGAAGTAGAGGTAGTTGATGCAGCTCTCGATTATAACCTGTTACTAGGAGTCTAGGTCACAATTGGACTTATGCTATGGTCATCGTCATATCGTCAGTTTTACGCACACTTTGTTTTCCTCATCAAGGGGAGATTGTGATGATCGATCAATTATCCTTTGCATACTCTAGTCCGAACGCATCTGTTGGACCGTCAATCCCTGTGGTCGAAAATTATTAGCTGACAACTAAGAATATCGGTGTCAAAACTTTTTCTTCCCTCATGGGTAATTTCGACTTCTCGGCGCCAATTCACCACATCTACACCATGTCCAATATGCCCACTTCAGTAGAGAGGTCCATCCCTTTCAACACTTCTTATTTCAGTGACCCTTGGAACCTACCTTCTCCGACTTTATCGATTGAAGGTCAGTCGCTTGCTAGCATGGTGTTGACGGGCGAAATTGACCGTCCATCAACTGAGAGAGTGGAACCGGTCCGGGGTTGTCTAATAACCCAATCCATTTGGGATGAACCACCCTGACGGGTTTAGCGGCTCCATTAGCCGATCTAAGGTCCTAAGAAAACAAAAAGAAAATTAATCTAAACTAACTAATCTAACTAAAACTAAGTAAAACAAACTAAACTAACTAACAAAACAAACTAATAAACTAACCTAATTAAAACTAACTATTAAACAAACTAAATAATCTAATAATTCTAACTATACATACAAACTACTAACTGAAATATAAATTATTCACAAAATGTACAATATTCACAAAATACAGATTTAAATAAAACCTGGAAAACTCATTTTCCTTCTACCCTAAGACAGAGAAAAATATTTTTTGTTGATTTTATGATTTTATGAACAAGAGATAAAACTTACTGAAATTAAACAATATAATATACTATCTACACATATATCTAACTAAAATTCTAACAAATACACTAAACGAATAAACAACAAACTGACCTGGAAACGCTCTAGATTTGTCATGTGTGTGATAACTGTTCAAGCAGGTCGGAGGAAGGAAACTCGCACCGAAAAATCCAGAAGCTTCTCGTAAACGATAGCTGCAATGCTCTTTGAGTTGGTTTACAGGACAAACAAGACATAAAAATCATAACAATTATATAATTTATAAATCTCCACAATTAGGTAAAACTGTTATGCAAAGACTTATACAGAATAATCTAATTGATGAAGAAGAGAAGTCTATCATTCATGAACTGAATCAAGAAATTGCTATGTTTTTAAATACTGGAAGAAATCAGACATGGATCATATTAATAAATTCATATCATTTGCAAAAGACTAACATAGCTAAAGTAGTCATTAATCAGATGCAAACTGATAACATAAACATGAAACAAAATATTGATATTATGAAAGGCTAAAGCTGTAGCAGAACATCAACTTCTGTCGCAGTTTGTATTAAAATTCCATATCCTTGTTCTCCCACCAATGAGGATGATTATTACAAAAAAAATAATAGGTATTTATAAGTTTTCCCACAGGGTAAAACCTCCCTGTGGAAGTTATCAAACTGTTTACATAATCTGGGAAGATATTCCCAAGTTCAACTAAACTAAGAAACTAAAATAAAAGTAAAACACATTAATATCCTCTAGACTGTCCATCAGATCCCATGCAATTCGAATTCACCTGAAACAGGTCAGAAATAGACAAATTAGAGAGATATTTTATTAATAAAACAATAAAAATCTAATTCTATAGACTAGCTACAGAATCATGCGATTCTGTAGCTAGTCTAAATAAGGTACGGAATCAGAATTGTAATTAATCAAAAATCTTTTGAAAGATTTAATTTTAATTGGCATCCAATAATCATTTGAAAAACGAATCATTTAATTCGAATTTGTCATATCATTCAAAACTAAACAAGATCCGAATCAATGAATGCCTACAGAGATAGGCGTATTCTATTTCTTGTGTCAACACAAAATTGAATGAATCAGAACCATAATCCAAATATTGTAAAATCGTATGATATCAATTTGGAATCGACACAATCAAAACAAAACACATACAATTGTTATGAAATCTTATCAGTTAGGGATACGATCAAAGCCAACAAGATCGTTATTAAATCGTTATCACTGTGTTAACATAGCCACAGATAGATTAATTCGAACTAGCATGAAAATGAATTAAAATAAAATCATAACAAGATCGATTGATTAGCCACAGAATCCGTAATTTGTCACTACGAATTGGGCAAACAAGATTGTTTTGACTTTGGTCAGAATCGATCATTTGGCAATGAATTACAATCGGGTTTGACAGAAGTAACAAATATCGATGAATCTGTTTTACGAACCAAACAGAGCAACAATCAAAACACGAGCCCAGTTCACAAAAAACTCTTATCAACTCATAATACAGTAAAAATAGAAGTGAATCAAACAGGAAAGGTTTCAACACAGTGATTACGAATCAAAAACATCCCACGATTCGGGCGCATTCACATAGATTTAATGAGATCATTTTTATAAAACAGAGTATTTTTTCCCAAATTAAATTGAACAGAGTGGTACTCATGATTTGGAAAATCATATGAAGAAGCATATCATAACAACTATACTCCCGAAATCATTTGTCAAACAAAGCATACGAATCATACGAGATCAAATCCGAGCACAATCGTATTCTAAATTGAGTATAGAACTTCCCGTGAGGAGTGGATACAAAATGAATTGTATTGAAAACACACCATTACTTTCGTTACTTCACTCAGACAAACTTAGGAATTGAAATCCAAATGAATAACCCTTCAAATCCAAAAAATCTATGAGCAAATCATATACCAAATCGAAATTCCTTCTATTTTTATCAAAACGAAACTATGTACAGTATGATCACCGAATGACAGAGGCATTTGGATGAGTGACTGAGCTATTTAAAACTGAATTCAAATCATTACATCAAACTAGATTATTTACAAAACAAAATGATGTCAAAACCATACCTGTAGCGACGAGGCTGCTTGATTATGTCAATTTGGAATTTACAACAGCCGTAGTTGATTCCACGTTTTTGAACAGGATGGAGCTGGTTGTCTTTTGCTTTTTATCTGTTGCCTGGAGCTTGGCCTTTTGACTGGTTAGCACTGCAATTTGATATTCCAGTGATTGAATCTTCGATTGGAGTATAGGAACATCAACGTAATATCGTTCTACCCATGAATTGCATTGGTCACAGGGTGACTGTGTGGGTTTAGAAAGAGTAGATGAGGGTTTGGCTAAATGACCGAGGGTTTCACGAGGAAATTTAATACCCGGGTAGTCAGGGTCATTCTTTAGGTAGGGGGGAAGGTTCGGTACAAAATCATAAGAGGGCTCGGGACATAAACCCTGCGAGTAGGGGTACTCGCTGGCCAAAAAACATTCAACATCAGAATTAGAATCCTCACTTAGGATGATAGGGTTGAACTTGATAGAGGGTTTTGGTTTGTTTCTGGCCATTCTCGAAATGAGCCGGGCATTTCTTTTCCCTTTGGCACTGGCAGTAAGGTTTGCCTTGGGCTTCTTGCTCATAGGATTTTTAATGGCCTCTGCACTCTCATTTATAGCATCAGGTAATTCAATAGGAGGTTTGGTCGAGGGTTTAGGTAGTAGGATATGTAAGGGTACAGGCGGTTCATCCTTGGTTTCAAATACCACAGGTTTATCAACTTGTATAGGATTTGGATCCTCGAAACCATTCCGAGCAACGAAAGAGCTCCAACTATCCCCGTGCAAACTCAAATGAAAAACAATGATGAGCTTAATAAGCCCATGATGAAACAGGCTATTGTCAGCCTTATGCCTCTTAAACTTCTTCGACATTTTATACAGGGAACGATGAAAGTAGAAAGGCATGTTTAGAGGATACCCTATAAAAATCATCAGCAAACGCAGGTGGTAGAGGAACACAAGCCTGTATCGACCTGCACAGGTCACGAACTACTTGACTAGAATTAATGTAACATGCCATCGTGGTTTAAGTGCAGAGATGGGCATACGTCTGTCACAAGAGGTGACTTTGCATGATAGAAACAGCAGTGTCCACGAGACCTCCTCGACCTTGCAATTCTTAAACCAACGTTGTCCAATGGCAGGTAACCCTGTGGCAAGAATGATAAATTTCTCATCAATTTTCAATTGTATATCACCGACCTTGGCTCTGCAGCCATCAAAGGTCATGGAAAACTATCATTCTACACAGAGGTTAAAACCCTCAAATCGTTTCACGAAGGTGAGCCACCCATTGCCCTCCAAATCTTGGCGGGCATTGTCGAACATTAACAGAGCTTGGTTGCCATTTGGCTCAATACGCACGACTGGTGCCATGGAGCCGAGCACATGGTAGACCGAGGGTTTGGATCGCAATACTCACACAGGAGCAGAGATGCGCGAGCTAGCAGGAGTGAACGGTGATAAGTGGTAGGCATAAATGCCATCGTGCGAAGGTGGTGGAGTTATTCACTGCCATGCATAACAATTACGGTCAAAGTACAACCACCAGTTTCAATACTCATGTCACTTAGCTGCCCAATGAAACAATGGTAGGTGTATAAACAACGCGTTTAATCAATGTTATACCAAAGTTTGAAACCACTAATCATACGATTCAAAACTAAAAGCATATGTTTAACCATGCGCCATTGCATTGTAACAACTCTTATCCATTGTTTAACCAATGTGTCAATAGGTAATCATATAGTCGACAAGCCAAAAGTTATGAAAGGATTAACATAAGGATTATATCAAAAGACATATATATAAAAATTTAATCATATCCCTTATGCATTTTCATAGAATCAATGATCAGCAAGTCATATAAAGTCCAAATGCTAAATGCCTTACAAACTCAATAAAACCAAGTCATAATTAATCGAAGTATAAGTACCAATCAAAGGACCTTGCCAGTTGTATAATGATCAATGAAAGGTAAGCGCAATAGGCATAATGACATAAGAGATATTGACAGTTCAGATAATGATCAAAATACGACTTCGAAAGGAGAAGTTTTCACGCTTACATTCGTGAAAACTTGACGAAGACAAATGTGCAAATGTCACAAAAAATGAAAATGTCGTTTATTTGAAAATTGCAACGAAAATTTGATGTTTGCAAGACATAGGTGTAGGCAGCTTATAAGATAATAAAATAAAAATGAATTGGCTACCAACACATGGCTATGCCACTATCAGCAACAGAGATCGCCTATCAAGCTATCCTTGACTCTTTTGCTGACCCCGATCCAATTCCCTCGTAGAAAGTCGAGGAAGATCCAGTTCCTAGGCCCATGTGGGCCACTTCATTATCTTGTTCACATGAATTCTTGTATGATAATTTTCCTTTCGATGAAGCCATCCTTGAAGCTATGAATGTTTCCGAGAGACCTTGGGATGATATGCATCATCAGTCTTATTTTCTCCCAAGTCTTGAAAAAATTGAGCAAGATGATTTTAGATCTACCTTGAGTGAGATAGTCGGTCACACCGTAGTTCCACTTGATACACATGGAATTTACGTCGAAGGGAATATGGTGAGTATTTCTCCCACCGTCCAGATCGATATCTCTCATACCTCTGGAAAAATCGAAAACGTAAATATAGGTGCAGATTGTTCGCCAGAGGAGACTCTGATCTACACCAACCTCTTCAAAGAATTTCGAGACATATTTTCTTAGTCATATGAAGAGATGCTAGGGATCGACCCCCATATTGTCAAACATGATATTAGGACTTACCCGGACGCTAAACCAGTTTGAAAACGTCTTAGAGTTGTTAATCGTAGGAACTCCCCCGCTATTAAGGCAGAGGTAGAGAAGCTACTTAATGCCAGCTTTATATACCCGGTCCCCTTGACCAAATGGGTATCCAACCCTATTCCCATGAATAAAAAGCAAGGACCATCCACATGTGTATGGAATTTTGCGACCTGACCAAGGCCTATCCTAACGATAACTTCCCCACACCTTTCATTGATCAAATTCTCGATGAGTGTACGGGAAGAGAAATATTTCCTTTTATGGACGGATTTTCAG
Source organism: Picea engelmannii (assembly GCA_009831015.1). Taxonomy (NCBI): domain Eukaryota; kingdom Viridiplantae; phylum Streptophyta; class Pinopsida; order Pinales; family Pinaceae; genus Picea; species Picea engelmannii. Next base: position 399,282 of record ML789024.1, read on the forward strand.
GCTATAACCAAATCTAGATCAAACCCAAAGACCAACATAAGATGACATTCATATGTCCTTGGGGCACATTTTCATACCAGAAAATTCCTTTCAGCCTGAAAAATGCCAGAGCAACCTTCCAACGAGCCATGACTTTCACTTTTCATGATCTCAAACACATAGTCGAAGCTTACCTCGATGATCTTGCTACTCACTCTCGCAAGAGAATGGATCATGCTATGCACCTTCGACTGGTTTTTGAAAGATGTCACTACTATAGAATCCGACTCAACCCTCATAAATGCATCTTTTGTGTTAGATTTGGCCATCTATTAGGATTCTTAGTCTCCAAGACAAGGATCATGGTAGATCCACTTAAGGCTGAGGAAATTCTTCAGTTGCCTCCCCCGTGCACAATTAGACAACTTCAAGGTTTACAAGGGAAAGCTAAATTTTTGCATCGATTTATTGTGAATTATGCCAATATCACTAAGGGTTTCATGCACCTATTGAAGAAAGACACCCCGTTTATCTGGGATGAGCGAGCCCAATAGTATTTTGACGCTTTAAAGAAAGCCCTGGTATCGACCCCTCTGCTAAAATATCCTGATTACAATAGAGATTACTTGTTGTATATCTCCGCATCTGAAGAGACCATTGGTATGGTTCTAGTTCAGGAGGATGATGAGCTCCACGAGCACGTCATCTACTATATCAGTCAAAATTTAGCTGCTCCTTAACAAAATTACTCACACGTTGAAAAGCTAGCTTTGGCTACCATCCATGCAGTCCAACATTTACGACACTATATATTACTTTGCAAAACTATTGTGGTTGTCAATGTTAATCCATTTCAATACGTCCTCACTATAATGGGGTCGACGGGTGGAAACAAATCGACCGTTTTGGTGTCACTCTCTAACAGGAGAGTGGGATCAACCGAGGATGAAAACATATCGACCACTTTGGAGTCACTCTTTTGATGAAGAGCGGGGCTGATCGATGACGGAACTGGATCAACTACTTGGGTTCGTGGTTCAATCGAGGAGGAAACTAGATTGACCACCTGATCAACCGGACTGACCAGGGATGGAATTGGATTGACCAATCCATCAACCAATGATGGGTTGGACGAAAGCCTACGATAACCTTTTGGAAGTTGAAGTTTTTCCAAAAGAGAAGAAGCCTCGTCCATGCGAGGACAAAGGTGAGAGTAATGATTACCTTTACACAACATGCAAGGGAACTTGACAGTTTTCTTCTTCTTACCAACCTTAATGTCACTAGTTGACAAGGTATCATCGGCATGTCCAGCAGAGGCCGATGACATGGAGGACCACATTTCTAAGACCTGGGTAAGACTGGGGCAATCCCCCAGAAAGTGGTCACCCTTACAAAGGCTGCAAGGGAATTTGGGTTTTGGATTCTTCATTTTAATCTTGTTGACTTCATCAACACTCCCAGTACTATTAACAGTAACTAGTTTCTTAGAGCCAACATCTGATGTTGTTGGGGATTTGGTCCTTTTTGGGTTCTTCTTCTTCTTCTCTTTTTGTTTCTTCTTCTTCTGATCAACTTGGTACTTGCTTTAGAGATTTCACTAGGCAAAGAAGGAGAAATGGAAGGAGACTTGATGGACGAAGAAGGAAAAAATTCGACATGAGGTTGATGTGTGGGTGGTGTATTGACATCCAAAGTATTAGGTGCAACTGAAACATTGGGAGGATTCGGGATCACCGGAGTGGGGAACAACCAAAATGGCAATTCGATAGTGAGTTCTGGAAGACTCAGTGTGGCGACATATGGAGGACCAAAGTTTACAAACGAAGGAAAGGTATAAGGTTCCCTAGGAGAAGGGGTTCCTCCATTGGTACTCCCAGGATTTGATGCCATTAACACTGACTCGACCTAAGGTCCCCTATGTAAAAAAAATAACACATGCTAAGAATCTAAGAAGCAAACAATCAAACAAACCTTCCTACGATGAAACCACTAGTTGGTGATGAAATCCAACGTCACGAGATCAAAATAGGAAGGGGCGGGGATACAGCGGGTGGATCAGTTATGTTGGTGACCTTCTTAACGGACTTACGCCTTGGTGCAAGCTTGCACGCAGTAATTGTGGATTTACCCTCCAAGGAGCCTGAGTGAGTTTGACCAACGTCTGTTCCAGGTACAATGAGAGCTCCCTTCACCGTCACCTTGTGTGAGACCCTAAAGATTGTGGCTACTAAGGTCACCAGCTCGTATTCATCCCCTGGGCGGGTATAGTCGACAGTCCAATCAGAATGTATGGGCAGGATAACAAGTCCGAAATAAACTTGAAAGGCTCCCACACATAATCATGGGTATACCTTCTAGTGACCCCCAATATATGATTTGACCACCACAATTAGTTAAACCACATAGGGTTAGTCCCCATAGCTTACCCGAATGTGACCTCGTGTGTAACCTCTGTGTGAGAGGGGGATCCCAGGCAGACTAATACGACAATTGGATTTAACTCTCCCTACCACAAGATACTAAGTTTGTTTGATAGCTTTGGAAAGTTATCCTTTCAACCTATTCCAAATCCCTACACCTTAAACTAATGTACGTTTGCTAACAAAGATGTAAAAAGTCTGATAAATTTTAGTTCAGCGTTGATTTTAATTGCTGTTGTTTACTCAGAGCGTGTACGAAAGTGAAACTGATGGAATGATGACTCAATTCCCAAAAATATGCATGAAATATGATAAGCAATCGTTTCTTTTCAATGAATACCTATTTAAGGGAAAGAGGAAGAGTCGTTTTCACTATCAAACACTTGATAAGGAATGCCCTCAATCAATTTTGTTCTCAATCAAATCCAATATGATGCTACAACATTTCAGAAATGCAAACTAATATGCAAACTAATCATGAAGATGTCTCTTTATTGTTTGTATATGAATAATGATTAATTAAAAACAATGCTCGTCTTGCTAATTATCTTTTGGATCAATGAAAATCAGACCAACACAAGAAAGAATTGTACAAACAATACACCCTCTCGTTGTAATCAAAACGAGAAGCGAAAGGAAAGAAACAATCAAAGAAAAACCAAGAATTTCACACCAAAAACAAAAAGTCGAAGAATAATGGTTTTAACTAAAACCAAATGAAAAGAAATGTAGACTTTTGATGACCTTCACCAGTGTTTTCATTCAGTCAACGAGGAGAGAAAGACAATGCATGGGTTTCAAACTCCAAATGGCAGAAAAACCCAACAACAATAGTGAAGAAGGTTACAAAATCCCAAATAGAAAGATGCTTGTTCTTCAAGAAAAAGATAGATGTCAAGGTTGGAAAGAAGAAGGATTGACTCACAAGGTTACCCAGCAAAAGAGACACAGAGGAAAAACCCTGAAAAAACAATTCTGGAAGGTTTATTGGCCAAAGGAGGGATAACGCTCTATTGCCAAAGGAAAGGAGCATTATAGCACTCTGTGAAAGGCTATTAGGTAGTGCTCACACTCTGTTAACACAGGGACAGGGGCGCCAGGTTCAAAAACTCCCAAAAATGTCAAAAAATCCAAAAATTGTACTTCAATATCGACAATTAGGCTGAGTATGATGGGGTAGGGAGCCAATCATCTCATGAAACCAATCAAAAGAGGAGTGAACTAGGTCTAAAATGATCAAGGGGTAGAACAAGGTCAATGAGGAGAAATCAAAACAAGAAGTTTCGATTTGAGGCTATCTCCCCAGTGGAGTCGCCAGTTTCCATTGTAGGAAAATCTCCCTGCGGACAGGTAGATTGCCTCAAAGAGCTTGACCTTAACTCTAAGACAGAAAATGCTCAACGTGGACAATGACTCCATTTCAAATCCATACAAACTAATCACATGAGAAGGAAGGAGAACATAAGTACCTCTTTATCGACGTTTGTCCCTGCACGCTCCAAATCGATCTCTAAACTCTCACTCCTCGCTAAGTCCTGTAAACAAACAAAGTACGACCACTTCCTACTCTATTGATATTAGCTTGAAAACAGATCTATCTATCAATGATAAGTTCATGTGAAATCAGACACAAACTAGAAAGAAACAGTCCAAGCGTGTCATATTAATGAGAATAACGACAACTTACAATCGTAGATGTGAATGTGACAGCTTCGTCAAGTCCCCTTTGTCTAACCCTTGCTTGAAAGATCCACAACCTGGATGATAGCTGTTGTAGGAAAATCTGCCTGCGGACAAGTAGATCGACCTCTAAGGTTTGACCTTAACCCTAGACAGAAAAGTGCTTATCATGGACACTGAATTTCTTTCGAATCTATCTAAGCCTAATGCATGAGAGGGAAGAGTAACCGAAGTACCTTTTAACCGACGTTTGTCCCTGCACGCTCTGAGTTGCGCTCCAATGCTTTGCTCCTCGTTGAGGGCTGTAGACAAAACAGGGTACGACCACTTCCTACTCTATTGACATTAGCTTGAAAACAGATCTATCACTGAGTGATAAGTTCATGTAGCATCAGCCACAAACTAGAAAGAAACAGGCCAAGCATGTCATATTAATGAGAATAACGACAACAGTACTTACAATCGTAGATGCGAATGCGACAGCTTCGTCAGGTCCTCTTCGTCTAACCCTTGTTTGGAAGATCCACGATCTGGATGGCAGCAGCTGCACTGATGGCTCTTCTCTAGCTGACTGCAGATTTCCTCCAAGATCATAAGTTTCACATATGTAACTCTTCCCATCAGCTATGTTCCAACACCACTTATGATATCATAAGTTTGGTGTAATTCTCTTGCACCAGTCCTCACTTATGAGATCATAAGTTTGACATTCTCTATTTTGTTGTCCCTTTCACCATTAGAAAGCTTGCTTATATAGCCTTGGAGAGGCTCAACAAGCTTGAGATATCCTTGGGGAGGTTGAGGATTTGCCTCCTTCAGTTGAGGATCTGCCCTAAGATCATGGTTCGATCAGGGATTCGAGCTCAACTGCCTTCCAAGAATGAAAAGAAGCTTCCCCCATTCATCTCGACAGCTTAACAACTTCCCAGAATAGGTAGCGCTCCTTCAAAAGGGCCATCAGAGCGTTGTAGCACTCCCTAGTAAGCTTTAGGGGGCGCTGGCACTCTCAAAATCTATAACGCTTCTTCAAAAGGGCCTGGGAGCATTATAACGCTCCCTGACAGTGTATGTGGGAGCGCCGACGCTCCGAGATAGTGTAAGGGGGAGCGCTCCTCTCCAAAACTCAGTTTTTGAGGTGCTTTCAGGTGGCAAAAGGTTTTCAAGCCTGTTGACTCATTTCTCCTCTTCCAAATCAGATGTTCGAGGTGTTTCAAGTGTCTTTCTTATGCCATTATGGGCATGACATAGGCATCATGGCAGCATGCTTTGTTTGATGTTTTACGACACTTGTGAGCAACATATGACACTTGCGACCTTTTGAGCAAAATGCGACACTTGCAACACTGGTAATGACGACACTTGCGACACTATCAAAGTGAGTAATTTTGATGTGTAACAATAGCAGCTTGACTGATCACTTCTCCTTTGACTGACTATGTGTTTCCTATGAGATCATAGGTTTCATGCTAGCAATTCTTCCCCAATCAGCTCTGTTCCAACACCACTTATGAGATCATAAGTTTGGTGTAATTCTCCATTTCCAGTCCTCTTTCACCATTAGAAAGCTTGCTTATATAGCCTTGGAGAGGCTCTAACCACTTGAGATATCCTTGGGGAAGTTGAGGATTTGCCTCCTTCAGTTGAGGATCTACCCTAGGATCATGGCTGGACTAGGGATTCGAATCCAACTGCCTTCCAAGAATGAAAACATGCTTCCCCCATTCATCTCAATAGCTTAACAACTGCCCAGAATAGGTAGCGCTCCCTCAAAAGGGCCATCAGAGAACTGTAGCGCTCCCTAGTAGGATTTAGGGGGGCACCAATGCTCTCAAAATCTATAGTGCTCCCTCAAAAGGGCCAGGGGAGCTTTATAATTCTCCTTAACAGTGTAAGGGGGAGCACCGACGCTCCGAGAAGAGGTATAGGGGAGCAATCTCCTTCAAAAGCTCAGTTTTTGAGGTGCTTTCAGATGGCAAAAGGTTTGCAAGCCTGCTGACTCATTTATCCTCTTCCAAATCAAATGTTTGAGGTGTTTCAAGTGTCTTTCTCATGTTGTTATAGGCACGACATAGGAATCATGGTAGCATGCTTCCCTAACACTTGCGACACTTGTGAGCAAAATGCGACACTTGCGACCTTTGTAATGACGACACTTGCGAAACTATCAAAGTGAGTAATTTTGATGTGTAACATTGACCACATTCGATGGTCATTCCTTCCACCCTCATGGTATTCTCCCCACCTTTCTAGTCCAGTTAGGTGGGAAGACAGTAGAAGTGGAAGTAGAGGTAGTTGATGCAGCTCTCGATTATAACATGTTACTAGGAGTCTAGGTCGCAATTGGACTTATGCTATGGTCGTCGTCATATCGGCTGTTTTACGCATGCTTTGTTTTCCTCATCAAGGGGAGATTGTGATGGTCGATCAGTTATCCTTTGCGTACTCTAGTCCGAACGCATCTGTTGGACCGTCGATCCCTGTGGTCGAAAATTCTTAGTCGACAACTAAGAATATCGGTGTCAAAAAATTTTCTTCCCTCATGGGTACTTTCAACTTCTCGGCACCGATTCACCACATCTACACCATCTCTAGTATGCCCGCTTCAGTAGAGAGGTCCATCCCTTTCCACACTTCTTATTTCAGTGACCCTTGGAACCTACCTTCTCTGACTTTATCGATTGAAGGTCAGTCGCTTGTTGGCATAGCTATGCCACTATCAGCAGCAGAGATCACCTATCAAGCTATCCTTGACTCTTTAGTCGACTCCGATCCAGTTCCCTCATAGACAGTCGAGGAAGATCCATTTCCTAGGCCGATGTGGGACACTTCATTATCTTGTTCACATGACTTCTTGGATGAGACTTTTCCTTCTGATGAAGCCATCCTTGAAGCTATGAATGTTTCCGAGAGACCTTGGGACGATATGCATCATCAGTCTTATTTTCTCCCAAGTCTTGAAAAAATGAGCAAGATTATTTTAGATCTACCTTGAGTGAGATAGTCGGTCACACTGTAGTTCCACTTGATACACATGGCATTTGTGCTGAAGGGAATATGGTGAGTTTTTCTCCCACCGTCTATATTGATATCTCTCGTACCCCTGGCAAAATTGAAAACGTAAATATAGGTGCAGATTGTTCACCAGAGGAGACTTTGATCTATACCAACCTCTTCAAATAATTTTGAGACATATTCGCTTGGTCATATGAAGAGATGCCAGGGATCGACCCCCATATTGTCAAACATGATATTAGGACTTACCCGGATGCTAAACCAGTTTGACAACATCTTAGAGCTGTTAATCCTAGGAAGTCCCCCGCTATTAAGGCAGAGGTAGAGAAGCTAGTTAATGCCAGCTTTATCTACCCGGTCCCCTTGACAAAATGGGTATCCAAGCCTGTTTCCATGAATAAAAAACAAGGAACCATCCACACGTGTATGGAATTTTGCGACCTGAACAAGGTCTGTCCTAAAGATAACTTCCCCACGCCTTTCATTGATCAAATTCTCGATGAGTGCACGGGAAGAGAAATATTTCCTTTTATGGATGGATTTTCAGGCTATAACCAAATCCAAATCAAACCGAAAGACCAACATAAGATGACATTCATATGTCCTTGGGGCATGTTTTCATACCTGTTGGCAGCGAATTCACTTTTTCCATTGTCTTATAAGTTGCCTACAACAATGTTTTGCAAACATCAATTTTTCGTCGCAATTTTTAAATAAACGACACTTTTATTTTTGTGACATTTGCACATTTACCTTCGTTTTGTTTTCACAACTGTAAGTGTGAAAACTCCATCTTTTGAAGTCTCATTGAAATCATTAGCTGAAATGTCATTATCTTTCTTGTTGATATGCCTATTGCGCTTACGTTTTATTTATCATTATATAGCTGGCAAGATCCTTTGATCAGTACTCATGCTTTGATTGATTGTGTAATTTGGTTCTATTGAGTTTGCAATGCATTCGCATTTGGATTTTCATTTTGGTTTCATAAGATACATGGGTGTTATGGTTAAATCTTTCATATATATCTTTTTAATATCATACCTATGTTTGTGTTTTCATAACTATTGGATTGTTGATTATATGAATACCAATTGGCACATTGGTTAAACCATTGATTATATGAGTTGATACATTGGCGCATAGTTGATTTTGGTTTTGATTTATATGTCGGGTGTTTAAAACTATGGCATAATGTTTGCACGCGTTGGTTTATACATTGATTTTATTGGTTGGGCGGCTAATTCACATAATTGGTAAACTATGCTATAATGGATTGAATAGCTATGTAAATCGATGGTTGTACTTTGGCAATTACTATTTTTCATGGCAGAGATAAGCTCCACCACCTTCGCACAATGGCATTTATGCTTATCCCTTATCCCCATTCACTTTGGTTAGCTCGGGTAGCTCTGCTCCTATGTGTGTTATGATCCAAACCCTCGGCTTACCATGTGCTCGGCTCCATGGCACTAGTCGTGCAAATCGAGACAAACGGCAACCAAGATTTGTTAATGTTTGACAATGCTTGGAAATACTTGGAGGATAATGGTTGGCTTACCTTCGTGCAACGATTTGAGGGTTTTAATCTAGCTGTAGCATGGCAATTTGCAATGACTTTCGATGGCTGTAGAGCCAAGGTGGGTGACATCCAGTTGGAAATCGATGAGAAGTTCATCAGTTCTGCTATAGGGTTACCTGCCACAGGCCAACGTTGGTTCAAAAATTGTAAGGTCAAGGAAGTGCCATGGAAACTGTTGTTCCTCTCGCGAAAGGTCAATTCTTGTGACAGAGGTATGCCCATATCTACACTTAAACCACGATGGCATGATACTTTGATGGTAGTCAAATAGTTCATGACCTATGAAGGTCGATATGGACTCGTCTTTCTCTACCACCTGCGTTTGTTAATGAATTTTATGGGATACTCATTGAGTATGCCCTTTTACTTTCAGCACAACCTATTTAAAATGTCAAAAAGGTTTAAACGGTAGAAGGCTGATAGTAGCCTGTTCCACTATGGACTTATCAAACTTATCATTGTTTATCACTTGAGTTTACACAGTGATAGTTGGAGGGCTTTAATCACCCGAAACGGTTTTGATGACACAGACCCTGTCCAGGTTGACAAACCTATGGTGAGTGAATCCAAGACTGAACCACCTTACGATTTCATGAAAAATCTTCCCCCCTGCCTAAGGAACGACCCTAGCTACCCTGGTATTAAATTGCCTAACGAAACCCTCAGCAATATGATCAAACCCTCGCTTTCTCTTTCAAAACCCACACAGTCATCCTGTGACCAATGCGATTTATGGTTGGAGCGATACTACATTGATGTTCCCCTACTCCAATCCAAAATTCAATCACTGGAAGATCAAATTGCAGTGTTGACCAATCAAAGAAACCGGCTCCAAGCAACTGATAAGAAGCAGAAGACAACAGACTCGATCCTTTTCAAAAATGTTGAATCGGCTACAGCAGTTATCAACTCCAAATTGGCATGATCAAGCCATATCGTCGCCTGTACAGGTATGATTTTGATATCATTTTAGTTTTGTGAATAAACAGGATTAATATAATGAGTCAAATTTGGTTCTCGAATAGCTCTGTTTATATTTCGAAATGGCTCTGTCATAATATGTACATCCTGTATTTTGTTTCGTTTTGCTAAAAATAAAAGGAATTTCGATTTGATATATGATTTGCTCATAGATTTTTCTTGGATTTGAATGGTTTTTGTTTGGATTTGATTTGTTAAGTTTGTCTGATTGAAGTAACGGAATTAATGGTTTGTTTTCAATACAATTCGTTTTGTATCCATTCCAAACAAGAAGTTTTTCATGCTCAATTTAGAATGCGATCATGTTTAGATTTAACTTTGTTATGGTTCGAATGCTGTGATTGGTAAAATGATTTCAATGAATTTGGTTGTTACGATATGCTGGGTCATATAATTTTCAAAATTGGGAATACCACTCTGTTCAATTTAATTTGGAGAGAACGACTCTGTTTTTATAAGAGCAAGGTTCTCATTTAAGCCTGCACAAATATGCCTGAATCATGGAATGGATTTGATTCATGACAACTATGCTAAACCCCAGCCGATTAATTTGCTTGATTGGATTGCTGTTAGTTCGATAATTTTCATGAATTAGATCTGTATCATAAATGAATGCTCTGTTTGATTTTGATTTGTAAAACGAGTTGGTTAATTCCAGATTGACGATTGGTATATATGTTAAATTCGATTATAATTCATTTGAAATGAATGATTTCATTCAATGCCAATCGAGTTTGTCTACCCCAAATAGCAATGACAAACGATTGGATGATTCTTATGAATTCTGTCACCAATTAATCGATCCCGTTATAATTTTATTTGAATTGATTTTCGCGCCAATTTGGATTGATCTATTCGTGGCATGAATCGTTTTCTTTGTCAATACAGTTACAACGAATTGTATACGATCTTGTTTGGCTATGATCGTATCTCCTATTGATAAGGCAGCTTAGCAATTGCTTGCGATTTGTTTTGATTACTTTGAATTCGATTTGATATGAAACGATTGCACTGTTGTTCCATATAATTTTGTCACCTGACTTTGTGGTAACAAACAAAACAGAGTACGCCTATCTCTGTAGTCTTTTAATTAATTTGGATCCTGTTTGATTTCGAATGGTATAACACTTTCAAATTGAATGATTCGTTTTCAAATAGATATTGGATGTAAATTGAATTTAATTCTTTAAAAATATTTTTAATCGATTTTAATGCTGATTTTGTGTCTTATTTAGACCAGCTACAGAATCGCAAGATTCTGTAGCTAGTCTATAGAATTAGATTTTTATTATTTTCTTTAACAAATATCATTTTAACTTGTTCATTTTTGGTCCTTTTCAGGTAAATTTAAATTGCATGGGACATATTGGACATGGTAGGGGATATTTGTGTGTTTATTTTTATTGTAGTTTCCTAGTTTAGTTGAACTTGGGATATCTTCCCAGATTTTATGTAAACAATTTGATAACTTTCACAGGGAGGTTTTACCCTGAGGAAAACTTATAAATACTTATTATTTTTGTAATAAGGATCATCCTCACTTGTGGGAGAACCAGGCTATGGATTTCTAATACAAACTGAGACAAAAGTTGATGTTCTGCTATAGATTTCACTTTCATAATATCAATCTTTTGTTTCATGTTTATGTTTATCAATTTGCATTTGATTAGTGACTACTTTAGCTATCATAGTCCTTTGCAAAATGATATGATTGAATTAATGTGATACATGCCTGATTTCTTTCACTAATTTAAAAACACAACAATTACTTGGTTCAGTTTATGAATGAGAGATTTCTCTTCTTCATCAATTGAATTATTTTGTATAAGTCTTTGCATACAGGTTTACCTAATTGTTAAGATTTATAAATTATATGATTGTTGTATTTTTTATGTCTTGTTTGTCCTGTAAACAAACTTAAAGAGCACTGCAGCTATCGTTTACAAGAAGCTTTTGGATTATTCGGTGCAGGTTTCCTCCCTCCGATCTACTAAAACAGTCATCATACACAGGGCAAACTTGGAGCGTTTCCAGGTCAGTTTATTATTTATTTGTTTAGTATATTTATTAGTAGTTTAGTTAGATATATGTTTTAGTTTAGATTAGTAATAAGAATTAGTATATTAGTAGTTTAGTTTAGTTAGTTTCTATTTTATCTCTGTTCATAAAATTATAAAATCAACAAAAAATATCTTTCTCTATCTTAGGGAAGAATGCAAATGAATTTTTCAGGTTTTATTCAAATCTGTAAATTGTAGATATTGTACATTTTGTGAATAAGTTATATTTCGATTAGTAGTTAGATAGTTAATTAGTTAGAGTTAGTATAGTATTAGTTAATAGATTGTATATATAGAATAGTTAGATTAGTTAGTTTGTTTTATTAGTTTGTTTAGTTAGATTAGTTTATTAGTTTGTTCTAGTTAGATTAGTTTATTAGTTTGTTTTAGTTAAATTAGTTTAGTTTGTTTTAATAGTTAAGTTTTAGTTAGATTAGTTTAGTTTGTAGATTAGTTTTCTTTTGTTTTCTTAGGACCTTAGATCGGCTAATGGAGCCGCTAAACCCGTCAGGGTGGTTCATCCCAAACGGCTTGGGTTATTAGACAACCCCGGACCGGTTCCACTCTCTCAGTTGACGGACGGTCAATTTCTCCTGCCAAAAAATGGCACTAGAAGGAGGGCCTGAACTTAATTAATGTCACGAGGTAGTCGCAAGACTCCTCCACCCCCTAATCGCTCACCTATAGTGACTAGAAGCCGTTCACATGATAATATTCCCCTTCAAACAACAACTACTTCAACCGATGATCCACAGATCACAGTTGAGCCAACAACCCCTAATCCTATAGGTGGTGACATACAAGAGATTGTCCGCCAATATCTTATAAAAACACATAGTGCCTTAGCTCGTTTGAGGCAACCAAACCATTCGTGGGGTCAACCTTTGGATTTCTCTGATATCAGAGAACAACTAGGTGACACTAACCTCACTGTGAATCCTACAGATCCAATCCTAAATCCTGCTGCAAGAGGAGCTGGGATACCTCCTTCACCACCTCCATCATCTCCTTCCTCTTCTGGAGGAGATTCCTCTGACGAAGGTAATTCACCTTCTTAGCCTTCCAGACCCACTACCCCAATGGAAAATTAGAACAACCCTGCTAGACCTTGGTTGGACCAGGATTCCATAGCCGTACCTGGAGCTCAACATCCTTTACCCAAACACCCGGAGAAATGGCTTCCCAAGTTTGATCCTGACTCAAAACAGATAGCTGAAGATCACATTAAAAAATTTATGTTAGCCATAGAACTCCGCAATGTCGAACATGAAGACGTTGTCTGTAGGTTGTTCCCTTATACTTTTGTGGGTAATGCATCCACATGGTACTTTTCCCAACAACCTCATACCATCGTGTCTTGGGAAAAGTTTGAGTCATGCTTTTTGGAAAAATTTGGAGATGGTAAGCCTCCGGAAGTCTTAGTCATGGATTTGTCTAGCTTAAAAATGAACCCAAAAGAAAAAGTTAAAGACTTTAATCAAAGATTCTTGACACTCAAAAATCGAATCCCTGTGGATTCTATGCCTGCTGAGAGTCTTATAATAGCTTACTACACTAAAGCTTTGCATCAAAGCATATCTATTTGGGTTAAATGATCTAATAAAGCCACGTTGTTAGAGGCCTTCGAGGAGGCCAACCAAATCGAAAAAGACATACTTAGTCTTAAAGACTCTTCTAGCAACGAAACTGAGACTGTTTCTTCTTCCAAGAAGAAGATTGAAATCCTCCCCAGACCCACTTAGAGTAAAACAAAACCTAAAGACCCTGATTTGGAAAACTTAACTAAAGTTGTTCAAAAACTGTCAAATCAAGTTATAGATTTGAAAAGGTCGACAGAGGAAGCCTCTTCAAGCAAAGGGCCTTACAAACCTCCTTTCCGAAAACCTTTTCCTACCAACCGACCTAATCCAACCACCGAAGGCCTAAATATAGAAAGTTTTCAATGTGCCCTTCAAACAATTCTAGAAGCCCAAGATAACTTGATGCCTCCTGAGATTCCTGAGGAGGTAGTTGAACAAGAGACAGTCCAGGAAGAAGATTCTTCTCCAAACATTTTTGGACACTTCTCGGATAGCATCTTTCAAGACAACTTCGAGATAGTTCATCCTTATAACACTAGGAGTAAGACAACAAATAAACCTTCTTCCGAAAATACTACAATTTCGCTTCTAAAGCAATCTAAATCAGCAGACACTAAACAGAATAATGTGAGCCCCAACTTAGATTATGATGTTGTTGAAGATCTAAAAAATTTAAGGGCTAACATTTCTATTTATGAGTTGTTGAAGTTTCCATTTTTGTTACAAAAAATGTTGCAAAATATTTCAGAGAACGGCAAAAATGGTAATTCTAATGGTAACAAGGTTGTGCAAAACAAAGTCCCTCAGAAGAATTCCACTAAAAATAATCCTGATCTTCAAGATAAAGGAAGCCTTCCTGTAAGTAATGTAAATAATGTAGATAAAGTAGCTTTAGAAACTGCGAGTAAGAAGCCACAAGCTACTACTCTTAGCACTCGCAAGAATGTACCTCCTTTCCTATTAACTTTCGAGATCTTCAATAGAAACGTGCAAAATTGTATGGTAGACTTAGGGGCGTCATCCAATGTGATGCCTTGGTCTGTTTGCCAAAAGATAAACGCTGAAGTTGAACCCTCGACTTTAAAAATCATACAACTTGATCGGACAAATGTCAAAGTTATAGGCGAACTAAAGAATGTACTTATTAGATTATCGTCTAACCCCAAGGTTCATCAAGTTATTGATATAATTGTTGTGGATATTCCAGAAGTGTATGGTCTGTTTTTAAGAAGGGACTAGTCGGAGCAGCTACATGGTTATTTCGCAACAGATTGGTCTCATTTATGGCTTCCAGAAAATGGCAAGCCTATTAAAATCAAAGTAAATCATGAGCACTACCTTAAGTTCACGGTCACAGATTTGAACGATCCCAGTGAACCATACACACCTTCTGGTAACTCACCTGAAGTACAAGGGATGGACACCTTCTTCGGCAACTTCATGGCCGAGGTTTCACCTATCACCAATCCAGAAAAAAAGTCCAAGATTGTAGCATATATGCAGCCAACACCTTCCACGCAACGATCCTATGTACCTGAAGCGAATCAAATTTGGTCTCTGTATTTCGACAGGTCAAAGTCCAAAGAAGAAGCTGGAGTAGGCTGCATCATTATTGATCCGACAGGTAATAAAACATTGATAGCATGTAGGTTGGAATTTGAATGCACTAACAACACTACAGAATATGAGGCTTTACTGCAAGGTCTCAGAAAAGCTTTGGATATGAACATTCAAAATTTAACTGTCGTTGGCGACTCTGAAATAGTGGTTAGACAGGTAAGAGATTATATCCATTGTCTTTCTCCACATCTCAAAAGCTACTAGTCTGAGGTATGGAACTTAATGAATAAATTTTCCGCTTTCGATATAAATTCCATTCCAAGGATGAATAACTCTGAAGTAGATTTATTAGCTAATGTAGCTTCTAAAATTCTTCCTGCAGAAGGATTGTCACTAGACGCATTCTCCGTTGAGCTACTATTTTGGCCATCCGTTCCTGACAACATCACAAACTGGAGAGTATTTGACGATGATCAGCAGATTATTAACTTTCTGCACATGGAAGAAACCTTTCAAGGCATGGTGATAGACGAACATACACACGACGACAATTTGCCCGATTTCACGGTAATACCAGATCTGAAAACTCCTGAAGCTCTATCAGATATGGTAAGCTAGATACCCAAATCTATAATTATATTAGAAAAGTTTTATGATTTTCAAGATAAATTTAAAAAGACGGTCAATTATAAAACCAATAGTTCCTCGTTGTCTTATGAAAAAGTAAATTTAGGAACTAATGAAAATCCTCAATGCATTAATCTAGGGTTGGGATGTTCTTAACAAGAAAAAGCTGCATTTATTAAATTGTTCAAAGAATTTAAATATGTCTTTGCATGGACGTATGATGACCTTAAAATATTCGACCCTAATATCATACAGCATGTCATCCCGATGAAGCCCCAAACCTTACCCTTCCAACAAAAATTGAGGAAGATGCACCCTAAACTAGAACCGACCATTCAAAAAGAATTGAATAAACTCCTAAATTCTAAGATAATTTTTCCTGTTAGACACACTCAGTGGGTTTCTAACCTCATCCCAGTCCGAAAGAAAAATGGGGAAATCCGACTCTGCGTTGATTTCTGGAACCTTAACAGAGTGTCTGATAAAGACAACTATCCTATCCCGCCCATGGAACAGATCCTTCAACAGGTATCTGGTTCCGAGAGGCTATCTTTAATGGATGGTTTCTCTGGTTACAACCAGGTCCTTATGTCTCCACTAGACCAACTTAAAACTACCTTCCGTACTCCATGGGGCACTTATGCTTATCGTAAAATGCCTTTTGGATTGATTAATGCCGGTGCCACTTTTCAGAGAGCAATGGACATTGCTTTTCGAGGCTTAATCAATCAGTCTGTCATAGTTTACTTAGATGATGTGACTATATTTTCAAAAAACAAAAATGATCATATAGCTCACTTACGATCCGTCCTACTGCGATGTCATAAATACGGCATCTCCCTGAACCCCAAAAAGTCTATCTTTGCAGTAGAACAGGGTAAACTCCTAGGATTCATTGTGTCTAGTGAAGGGATGATTATCGACCCCGAAAGGACGCAATTCATCACAAAAATTCCCCCTTCGACATCCAAAAAGTCTATGCAGTCTTTCTTAGGCCAGATTAACTTCGTGAGAAGATTTGTCCCCAGTTTCTCTGAAATGGTTAGGCCTTTACAGAACTTGATTAAGAAAGACACCCAATATCATTGGGGTGCCACAGAAAATCAAGATTTTAATGCAATAAAGAAGGCCATAATAGACGCTCTGTCTCTCATGAGCCCAAATTTCTCTCAAGACTTTACACTCTACACTTTTGCTTCTGACCGTTCCTATGCCGCCGTCCTAACCCAAAAGAATGTCGAGAACAACGAAGTACCCATCGCCTTTATGAGCTCTATTTTCAAAGGTGCTGAACTTAATTATCCAGCAGTCGATCAGCAAGCCTATGCTATTTTCAAAGCAGTCAAGCACTTCCAGTCATATCTTTTAAAGTCAAGGACCAAAGTCATTGTCCCCTACCCAGCCGTGAGGAACTTGCTAGTGCAGAAGGAACTAGGAGAAAAGAGAGCCAATTGGGTCACCTCCTTACAGGAGTATGACTTAGAAATCACCCCAGCTCAGATAGTGAGAGGCCAAGGGTTATGCAAGTTAGTTACCGATTCAGCAGCAGGATAACAAGAAGACATCGATACGTCAAACCTAGGACAACGCGATCAAAGTCTAATCTGTTGCACACAAAACCTTGTTAGTCCTTGGTACGACGATATAAGATTCTGTCTTGAACACGGGTCAACCCCCCATCACATTGACCCCACCAAAATAAGAGCGTTAAGACTAAAATCTGCCTCCTTTCATCTGGTTAATGGTATCCTGTTTCGTCAGAGTTTTGACGGTGTACTGATGAGTTGTCTTGAAAAGGACGAAGCAGAAAAAGTCTTGCTAGAGTTGCATGTAGGAGAAGCTGGTGGTCATTTTGGTGGTGACACCACTGCTCATAAAGTTATAAGAGCCAGTTATTACTGGCCCACGCTTTTTAGAGACGCCCATGCCTTGTGTCGTAAATGCATCATCTGTCAGAAAGCATCAGGGTGATTGCAAAAACCAGCCTTTCCGCTGCAGCCCATTACAGTAGATTCTCCTTTTCAGCAGTGGGGCCTTGATATCATAGGTCCAATCAACCCTCCATCCTTGCAATAGCACAAGTTTATTGTGACAACCACATATTACTTTACTCGATGGTCTGAAGTTGCTGTGCTAAGAACTGTCAACACCAGTCAGGTAATTGCCTTTCTAAATTCGAATATTATCACTCGTTTCCGTATCCCTGACTGTTTAGATTTTGATAATGCTTCTTACTTTTCCTCTCTTGAGATGAGAGAGTTCACTTTGGAAAAAGGAATTAAGCTGAAGTATTCTGCTAGCTATTACCCCCAGAGCAACGGATTAGCAGAATCAACAAACAAAAACTTGATCAAAATCATTAAGAGAACTGTGGTTGAAAATAAAAAAAATTGGCACAATGCGTTGCTAAATGCGCTGTGGGCTGATAGGGTAACGCCAAAAGTTGTTGTAGGTAACTCCCCCTTTTTTATCGTTTATGGCAGAGAGGCAATTCTACCACCTCACATTCTTCTTCCTTCACTTCAGTTGTCGCAGAAAGTCCAAGAAGAAGATTGTCCCCCCCTAGAAAACCGAATTAACGCTTTGATGAAGCTAGAAGAGGTAAGATCCCAAGCCAAACGTAAGATAGATCAACATCAACAATTGGTTAAAATCTAGTTCGATTCTAATTCTGCTTCTGATAGGAATTTTGAAGTAGGTGATCTCGTCTTGAAGTGGGACAAACCACGCGAGGGAAAGGGAGAGCACACAAAATTTCAAAACCTATGGCTTGGACCATTTTTAATTGCTGAAAATTTGGGTCCCAGTTCTTTTCGATTGCAAAATCTTGAAGGGCAGCTTGACACCTATCCGGTGAATGGCCAAGCCCTGAAAAGATACTTTGCTTGATAATAACCCTTGTATTTTATGTACATATTTTTCTTTTGTTTGCTTTCTCGTTTTCTTTTGGTTTTTGATTTTTCTTTGAATTTACCAGTTTGTGTTTTGGACATACACACACCTGTATGATGAACTATTCAGAAAAAGACAATAGAAAATTCCTTCACTGAAATAACTTCTGAAAAGTTTGTACAAACATCAATGGTATATTGCCGAAATTTATATATATGTTGGAAAAGTCTGTTGTTTGAAAGAATTTCACTGATGTCGATCTCTAAGTAAAGTTCGTCATGATCATCTATTATCTTTTTACATTGTCCCTATTCCGTAAAGGAATGACTCAGAAGATGTCTCCCTGTCTTAGGAAGTTGTTTTTGTAAATAAAACATTTCTGGATCTAAATAAAGGACAGTTCTAAAAAATTCTGATGAGGTCTGAAAAAATATGTTAAAAATCATTATTTTCAGCGTCACCCCGCTCAAATATATATCTATGAAAAAACAAAACAAAATAAATTATGAAGAAGAGTTGTGGGAAGTGCTTGTAAACCCGCCGGGATACTGAACAGGTCTGCTGGAAGTGGGTAAATGCATGCATTGCGCCAAAACAACTTCGCCGGGGTACTAAACAAGCCCACTGGCAGCGAAGCAATGTCGGGTATATGAAAATTTGCAAAAAAGAAACCTCTTTAATGTCCTTTATTCTGATCCAGAACTTCTTGGCAGGATACAGATGTCAGAGTAGGTTAAATGGCAACCCTGTCGAGGCTATGGATGCCTGCTGGCAGCAGTGTCTATGCCAACAGTATTGAATATTTTATCTTTAATATCATGACTTGCTGATCTTAAGATTGTTATCAGTTTTCATCTTTTGAAACAATGCTGGAATAATTGGTTAACGATGATGTTTATACGATTTTTTGGTTGTTATTTTTGAGTTGAAATTTTCTTTGCTGTCCTAATCTGAATTTGTTTTTTGACGGAGATAACTGCTTCTACCAGTGTGTCGCCATTATTGGCAGCCAATTCATTTTTTCCATTGTCTTATAATCTGCCTACACCAATGTTTTGCAAACATCAATTTTTTGTCGCAATTTTTAAATAAACGACACTTTTATTTTTGGGACATTTGCACATTTACCTTCGTTTTGTTTTCACGACTGTAAGCGTGAAAAATCCGTCTTTCGAAGTCTCATTGAAATCATTAGCTGAACTATCATTATCTCTCTTATCGATATGCCTATTGTGGTTACCTTTTATTTATCATTATATAGATGGCAAGATCCTTTGATCAGTACTCATGCTTCGATTGATTGTGTAATTTGGTTCTATTGAGTTTGCAATGCATTAGCATTTGGATTTGCATTTTGGTTTCATAAGATACATGGGTGTTATGGTTACATATTTCATATATATCTTTTTAATATCATACCTATGTTTGTGTTTTCATAACTATTGGCTTGTTGATTATATGAATACCCACTGGCACATTGGTTAAACCATTGATTATATGAGCTGATACATTGGCGCATAGTTGATTTTGGTTTTGATTTATATGTCGGGTGTTTAAAACTATGGCATAACGTTTGCGTGCATTGGTTTATACATTGATTTTATTGGTTGGGCGGCTAATTCACATAATTGGTAAACTATGCTATAATGGATTGAACAACTATGTAAATCGGTGGTTGTACTTTGGCAATTACTATTTTCGTGGTAGAGATAAACTCCACCACCTTCGCACGATGGCATTTATGCTTATCCCTTATCCCCATTCACTTCAGTTAGCTCGGGTAGCTCTGCTCCTGTGTGTGTTATGATCCAAACCCTCGGCTTACCATGTGCTTGGCTCCATGGCACCAGTCGTGTGAATTGAGCCAAATGGAAACCAAGCTTTGTTAATGTTTGACAATGCTCAGAAAGACTTGGAGGATAATGGTTGGCTTACCTTCGTGCAACGATTTGAGGGTTTTAATCTAGCTATAGCACGACACTTTGCCATGACTTTCGATGGCTGTAGAGCCAAGGTGGGTGACATCCAGTTGGAAATCGATGAGAAGTTCATCAGTTCTACTACAGGGTTACCGGCCACAGGCCAGCATTGGTTCAAAAATTGTAAGGTCAAGGAAGTGCCATGGACACTGTTGTTCCTCTCACGAAAGGTCAATTCTTGTGACAGAGGTATGCCCATCTCTACACTTAAACCACGATGGCACGATACTTTGATGGTAGTCAAATAGTTTGTGACCTGTGAAGGTCGATACGGACTCGTCTTTCTCTACCACCTGCGTTTGTTAATGAATTTTATGGGATACTCGTTGAGTATGCCCTTTTACTTTCAGCGCAGCCTATATAAAATGTCGAAAAGGTTTAAATGACAGAAGGATGACAGTAGCCTGTTCCACTATGGACTTATCAAACTTATCATTGTTTATCACTTGAGTTTACATGGTGATAGTTGGAGGGATTTCATCGTCCGAAATGGTTTCGATGACACAGACCCTGTCCAGGTTGACAAACCTGTGGTGAGTGAAGCCAATACTGAACTTCCTGTGCCCTTTCATATCCTACTGCCTCCTCCTAAACCCTCGGCCAACCCTAAGGTTGACTTACCCGACGCTATAATTGAGAAGGCCGAGACTATTAAGAAGCCTGTGAGCAAAAAGCCCAAGGCAAAACCTACTGCTAATGCCAAAGGAAAAAGGAATGCCCAGCTCATTTCAAGAATGGCTAGAAATAATCCTAAACCCTCTGTTGAGAAGAACCCTATCGTCCTAAGTGAGGATTCTGATTCTGACGTAGAACGTTTCTTAGCCAGCGAGTACCCTTACTCACAGGGTTTATGCCCCGAACCACCTTATGATTTCGTGACAAATCTTCCCCCCTGCCTAAGGAACGACCCTAGCTACCCTGGTATTAAATTGCCTAACGAAACCCTCAGCAATATGATCAAACCCTCACCTGCTCTTTCAAAACCCACACAGTCATCCTATGACCAATGCGATTTATGGTTGGAGTGATACTACATTAATTTTCCCCTACTCCAATCCAAAATTCAATCACTGGAAGATCAAATTGCAGTGTTGACCAATCAAAGAAACCAACTCCAAGCAACTGATAAGAAGCAGAGGACAACAGGCTCGATCCTTTTCAAAAACGTTGAATCGACTACGACAGTTATCAACTCCAACTTGGCATGATCAAGCCGTCTCGTCGCCTGTATAGGTATGATTTTGATATCATTTTAGTTTTGTGAATAAACAGGATTAATATAATGAGTCAAATTTGGTTCTCGAATAGCTCTGTTTATATTTCGAAATGGCTCTGTCATAATATGTACATCCTGTATTTTGTTTCGTTTTGCTAAAAATAAAAGGAATTTCGATTTGATATATGATTTGCTCATAGATTTTTCTTGGATTTGAATGGTTTTTGTTTGGATTTGATTTGTTAAGTTTGTCTGATTGAAGTAACGGAATTAATGGTTTGTTTTCAATACAATTCGTTTTGTATCCATTCCAAACAAGAAGTTTTTCATGCTCAATTTAGAATGCGATCATGTTTAGATTTAACTTTGTTATGGTTCGAATGCTGTGATTGGTAAAATGATTTCAATGAATTTGGTTGTTACGATATGCTGGGTCATATAATTTTCAAAATTGGGAATACCACTCTGTTCAATTTAATTTGGAGAGAACGACTCTGTTTTTATAAGAGCAAGGTTCTCATTTAAGCCTGCACAAATATGCCTGAATCATGGAATGGATTTGATTCATGACAACTATGCTAAACCCCAGCCGATTAATTTGCTTGATTGGATTGCTGTTAGTTCGATAATTTTCATGAATTAGATCTGTATCATAAATGAATGCTCTGTTTGATTTTGATTTGTAAAACGAGTTGGTTAATTCCAGATTGACGATTGGTATATATGTTAAATTCGATTATAATTCATTTGAAATGAATGATTTCATTCAATGCCAATCGAGTTTGTCTACCCCAAATAGCAATGACAAACGATTGGATGATTCTTATGAATTCTGTCACCAATTAATCGATCCCGTTATAATTTTATTTGAATTGATTTTCGCGCCAATTTGGATTGATCTATTCGTGGCATGAATCGTTTTCTTTGTCAATACAGTTACAACGAATTGTATACGATCTTGTTTGGCTATGATCGTATCTCCTATTGATAAGGCAGCTTAGCAATTGCTTGCGATTTGTTTTGATTACTTTGAATTCGATTTGATATGAAACGATTGCACTGTTGTTCCATATAATTTTGTCACCTGACTTTGTGGTAACAAACAAAACAGAGTACGCCTATCTCTGTAGTCTTTTAATTAATTTGGATCCTGTTTGATTTCGAATGGTATAACACTTTCAAATTGAATGATTCGTTTTCAAATAGATATTGGATGTAAATTGAATTTAATTCTTTAAAAAGATTTTTAATCGATTTTAATGCTGATTCCGTGTCTTATTTAGACCAGCTACAGAATCGCAAGATTCTGTAGCTAGTCTATAGAATTAGATTTTTATTATTTTCTTTAACAAATATCATTTTAACTTGTTCATTTTTGGTCCTTTTCAGGTAAATTTGAATTGCATGGGACATATTGGACATGCTAGGGGATATTTGTGTGTTTAGTTTTATTGTAGTTTCCTAGTTTAGTTGAACTTGGGATATCTTCCCAGATTTTATGTAAACAGTTTGATAACTTCCACAGGGAGGTTTTACCCTGAGGAAAACTTATAAATACTTATTATTTTTGTAATAAGGATCATCCTCACTTGTGGGAGAACCAGGCTATGGATTTCTAATACAAACTGAGACAGAAGTTGATGTTCTGCTACAGCTTTCGCTTTCATAATATCAATCTTTTGTTTCATGTTTATGTTTATCAATTTGCATTTGATTAGTGACTACTTTAGCTATCATAGTCCTTTGCAAAATGATATGATTGAATTAATGTGATACATGCCTGATTTTTTTCACTAATTTAAAAACACAACAATTACTTGGTTTAGTTTATGAATGACAGATTTCTCTTCTTCATCAATTGAATTATTTTGTATAAGTCTTTTCATACAGGTTTACCTAATTGTTAAGATTTATAAATTATATGATTGTTGTATTTTTTATGTCTTGATTGTCTTATAAACAAACTTAAAGAGCACTGCAGCTATCGTTTACGAGAAGCTTTTGGATTATTCGGTGCGGGTTTCCTCCGTCTGATCTGCTAAAACAGTCATCATACACAGGGCAAACCTGGAGCATTTCCAGGTCAGTTTATTATTTATTTGTTTAGTATATTTATTAGTAGTTTAGTTAGATATATGTTTTAGTTTAGATTAGTAATTAGAATTAGTATATTAGTAGTTTAGTTTAGTTATTTTATGTTTTATCTCTGTTCATAAAATTATAAAATCAACAAAAAATATATTTCTCTGTCTTAGGGAAGAATGCAAATGAATTTTTCAGGTTTTATTCAAATCTGTAAATTTTAGATATTGTACATTTTGTGAATAAGTTATATTTCGATTAGTAGTTAGATAGTTAATTAGTTAGAGTTAGTATAGTATTAGTTAATAGATTGTATATATAGAATAATTAGATTAGTTTGTTTGTTTTATTATTTTGTTTAGATAGATTAGTTTATTAGTTTGTTTTAGTTAAATTAGTTTAGTTTGTTTTAATAGTTAAGTTTTAGTTAGATTAGTTTAGTTTGTAGATTAGTTTTCTTTTGTTTTCTTAGGACCTTAGATCGGCTAACAGAGCTGCTAAACCCGCCAGGGTGGTTCATCCCAAACGGCTTGGGTTATTAGACAACCCTGGACCGGTTCCACTCTCTCAGTTGACGGACGGTCGATTTCGCCCGCCAACAATACCGAAAAATTCCTTTCGGCCTGAAAAATGCCAGAGCAACCTTCCAACGAGCCATGACTTTCACTTTTCATGATCTCAAACACATAGTTGAAGCTTACCTCGATGATCTTGCTTCTCACTCTCGCAAGATAATGGATCATGCTACGCACCTTCGATTGGTTTTTGAAAGATGTCGCTACTATAGAATCTGACTCAACCCTCATAAATGCATCTTTTGTGTTAGATCTAGCCATCTATTAGGATTATTAGTCTCCAAGACAAGGATCATGGTAGATCCACTTAAGGTTGAGGAAATTCTTCAGTTGCCTCCCCCGTGCACAATTAGATAGCTTCAAGGTTTACAAGGGAAAGCTAAATTTTTGCAACGATTTATTGTGAATTATGCCAATATCACTAAGGGTTTCATGCACCTATTGAAGAAAGACACCCCATTTATCTAGGATGAGAGAGCCCGATAGTATTTTGACGCTTTAAAGAAAGCCTTGGTATTGGCCCCTCTGCTAAAATCTCTTGATTACAATAGAGATTACTTGTTGTATATCTCCGCGTCTGAAGAGACCATTGGTATGGTTCTAGTTCAGGAGGATGATGAGCTCCATGAGCACGTCATCTACTATCTCAGTCAAAATTTAGCCAGTCCTAAACGAAATTACTCACACGTTGAAAAGCTAGCTTTGGCTGCCATCCATGCAATCCAACGTTTACGACACTATATATTACTTTGCAAAACTACTGTGGTTGTCAATGTTAATCCATTTCAATACGTCCTCACTAGACGTATCATGGGCGAAAAATATGATAAATGGATTGTCATCCTACAAGAATTTGATCTAGACTTTACTTTGGCCAAGTCCAAGGAATCACTAGTTTTTACAGAGTTAATATCTGATTTCCCATGCCTAGACGAAGATGTTATTCATGTCAATTCATTCGTAGATGAACACATTTTCCTTGTTTCGTCATCCGACCCCTGGTATGGAGATATTGTTTTATACCTTCAAACATTGAAGTTCGCTCAACATCTCTTGCGAGATGATCGACGACGTATTCGATACCAAGCCAAAAAGTATACAATCGTTGGCGACACCTTGTATTGTCGAGGAATAGATTGGATCTTACATCGTTGCTTAACTCACGAAGAAGCTGAGTTAGCCCTTAATGATTTCCACAAAGGGGCTTGTGGCGGTCATCTATCCAAGCTTGCGACAACCCAAAAAATCTTGTGATTCGATTACTTCTGGCCCACCATGTTTAAAGATTGTTTTGAAGCAGTTAAAAAGTGTCACTCCTGCCAGGTGTTCACTCGAAAAATGATCTCGCACCCAACCCCTCTCCACCCAGTCATTATTGTCGGTCCCTTCACTAAGTGGGGAATAGATTTTGTTGATTGCAACCCAACTTCGGCTGAGGGGAATCAACACATTATCGTGGCTATCGACTACTTCACCAAGTAGGTTGAAGCCATGCCTACCATGAAATCCAATGGGAAGACTATAGCTTTTTTCGTATTCAACCAAATTATCGCCCGGTTCGGTATCCTGAGTGAGATTGTCACTGATCATGGCAGTCATTTTCAGAATGAAATGATGATAGAACTAACATCTAAGCTGGGGTTTAAACATGATCACTCATCTCATTATTACCCCCAGGAAAATGGGCAAGTAGAGCCCATCAATAAGTCTCTCAAGACCATTTTGCAAAAAACTGTCAGTTGGAGAAATTCCAACTGACACATCATGTTATATCCCACACTTTGGGCATACCAAACCTCGGTTAAGACTGCCACCATTTTTTCTCCTTTTCAGTTAGTACACAGTGTGGAGTCGATACTTCCCGCTGAATTTGAAATCCCTTCTCTCAAATTGGCAGTTGAGCTCCTACTTGACACTTCGGATTTAGAGAGACGCCTGGTACACCTAAAGAGTCTTTATGAGCAGCGTCGAGATGCCTTTATGGCTATCAAGGCAAACAAGAAATGTGTCAAGGTTCAGTACGATAAGTCTGTCTGTCCCCAGTTGTATTTTGAGGGTGACTTGGTCCTCTTGTATGACCAAGCCAAAGAACCGCTAGGGGTATGCAAGTTTAAACCCATGTGGCACGGTCCTTATATCGTGTGACATGTTCTAGAAAAAGGAGCCTACGAGTTGGAATATTATGAAGGGAATAAATTGGCTGAGCCCAGAAATGGGATCTACTTAAAAAAATATTATGCTTGAGCCCTGGGCTTGGATGAAACCCTTTGTATACTAATGCAAATTTAGTGTATATACACCTTTTCCCCCTTTTTTTGTCTTTGGATTTCTTATCGAGTTTTACCTTTTGTTGGTAGATGTCAATGGAATATTTGGTCTACGTAGGATTCGCAGACAGAGCCAGTTGACATACATGAAACTTAGCTTCCACTGCTTGAATGATTTACTCATCTAAGGGTCTGCTGGTGTCTTCAGGTGGCATATGCCTAGGACCATCCATGAATAATGTGGCCGAATATAGCGTTGTTATAGAATTATTGTGCGATGCTATCTCACATGGTATTCACTCTATAGAGGTGCACTTGGATTCTCAGTTAGTTGTATGTCAGTTAAACGGTCATTACCATGTGCATGATCCAACGTTACTCCATTGTTTCCTATGGGTACATCTTTTAGAATGACAATTTGATTTTATTACTTATTTTCACATTTCTAGAAGTTCTAATCATGTATCTAATGCCTACGCTAATTATGTTTTGGATTGGCATTTGTCACATTTATAAAGAAAAGAAGACCATTAAATCAATGTACACATTGTAAGATATAAGTATAGCTGAAAATCCTTCTTTTTATATTTCTAAAAAATATGGTGTTTTATATTACAAAATTGGGGCTAAAACCCTCAAAGATACATATATTGCCGATATACATGTCCTATGATATCTACGTCTACGGCGCCATATGAGTCTCTTGATAGAAAACCATGGCCTTGGCGAGATGCTAGAAGAGTCATACCCATGTTCTAGGTACACTGACAACCTTCCTTTGCATGGCTTCAGGTAGATCCTCCACCTGAACCATAGGAATCCTCTGCATCAAACGCGACATGTTTCCCTGAACGTTCTGAAGGACTCTCTCTGCCTCTCCTCCCACTACCTCATCTACCCAGTGCCTCTGCCTATGTCATAGGAATCCCTCTAGCCATTGCGGACCCACATCTACAACCACACAAGTATCGAGTTAATATTTAAAAACACCATCCAAAAATAGTTTTGTTCTTTTAAAATACAAAAATACAAAAAAATTGTTTACCTATGGCACCGTAGGTGGCTCCTGGTGGAAGCAACATATTAGGATCACCTCTGAAATCAATTCCCACATAGGGATAGTCATCTAGAGCTATGATTTGTCTCCCCCACTAGAAGAAAAAATCATCGTTGTAGGGTGTCACCACCCTACCTCCCCCCTGCTGTCTCATGACCTCAACCCATCGTGCCATAGCTGGATCACATGGCCCTCTAGGAATGATCTCCACTCTAGGTACCAGGCTTGGGATCTTCTCTAAAAGGAAGCTACAAATGATAGAGGCAAACCCAAAGTTTCTCTTTGCCCCTTCCTTGCACTCTGTTAGCTGACCTTTCATGTTGGTCAACAGTGAGGTACACCAATTGTACACGGTAGGTCTCACACACTCCAGTGTGTAAAACATAAGTGGTCTCGATGCTTGATGTAGTGAGGCTGACCCTATAATCCTAGTAAGAATGAGCACAATGATCTTGAGGCTAAGGTTACCTATAGCCCGGATATGGATTTGACTTCCCACCATGGGAGTCCTTGCAACACAGTGGGCCTCGATGTATTCTTCGACCTTCATCCCACTTTCGGCACCATGTGACTTAAGGTCCATGACCTCTCCTCGGCATGAAATTTTTTTCAAGAAGTAGATGTCCTTTACTTTGATCCTTAATGGTTGCCCATCAAGGATAAAGCTCTCACTATCTGGATCCCAATAGCCCACCAACATTTCCAATAACCTCACTTGGGCCCTCATTCCTTTGAGAGCCCAAAACTTGTATAGACCACATCCTTTCAATGTTTCTTGAGACACCAGATCCCTTTCCACTGCTGCATCTACCTCCTCATGCTCTCTCTCCCTCCACTCCAACACCATCCTGCAAAACCAAATCAATTTTTGGGTTAAAAACCATTTTTTTTTTTGCCATTTTGCGCACGTATACGTGGTTTACCCAAGAAAAGTCGTGGGTAGGGACTGATATACACCCCCTGTAGTTCACACAGAGGCATATATCTAGTCATATATGCGACATATTAGCATAAACCCGTGTATACTGAAAAATACAATTTGCGCCCTTAAAAACCAAAAAAATGGAGCCCAATTCAAAATTGTAAACCATGGAATTTGAAGAGGATGGGATGAAGAGTTACCTTGACCAAATGGATTTTGATTCCATTGCCTATTGCTCCGGCGATCGTTGTTTGAATTTTGGAGGTAATTTAGTCCAAATTGCACTATTTTGGGTGAAAATGAAAATGACATAGTAAATTGTGATTTTATTACTATTTATAAAACATTTTTACCCATTTGATATAGTTTTATGCTATTATTTTGTCTAAAGGACTAATTCAAAATGGTTTTAAGATGGTTTTTGTAGTTTCGACTAAATTTTCTTACAGATTTCAACGTCATGGTTGGTCGTTCATATCCGCAAGCAGGTATATTCATAACCTAGCATATAGGATAGGTATTCACTACATCGTACAATTTTTCATTATCCTTCAGTTACCACTTTTTACACCTTAGGAACAAACCCATTTATTACGACGCATTAACCTCCATCTGCTATCATAGCATTGTTAATAAATGGTAGAGACTTACCAAACATGGGTACCCTATTTAGAACCTCTTTGTCATTTGGTGCCCATGCCGAGAGTTTCCTTAGGACCGGGAGTCCATTAGAATTTGACACATGACTTTACAATGAGCCTCATTTCTCATTCATGTACAGGTGACCTTATTACCCATAGACTCCCAGATCACGAGTCTTAGTTAAGCTCTTTTCCGACTCGTTACTAAAAATTGAAAATATCGCCGAGTGATTTGTCCCTTTCACACTCATTAAAAATGCATTTGAAAGATCATGAGTCTTAGTTAATCTCTTTCCCGACTCTCTATCAAAAATGGAAAAGATCGCCGAGTGAACTTGTCTTCTTCACACTCATAAATTGGATTTGAAAAGACCTCTATTTGGCACAAGTTTACCCCTTTTTCACACCAAATAGACTGAAAGATATAAAAAAGGACATTTTTTGGCATTAAATTGTGATTGCATCTCATTCCCTTGCTTGCAGTATTGAGCCTTTAGCTGGTTCTTTCTTTGCATTATGAACCATGGCCCAAGCAATTTGCATCCTCAACCAAGCAGAGCCTTGTTCTTATCCTTCGCAATTTGACACCCTATACCTTGGAGGGAACATCACCCCGAGTGTCCATCTCTCGCATGCATTTCCTTGCATTAATCATAGGTACGTTCCACTGCTGGAACTAGTTTTTCTTACTTGTGACACTCGTTCCCTCCTCTGTATCATAGCATTCATTTGTTATGAAAAAACAAAAAAAGACGGGTAGGAAGTGAGTACTATATTTTAATTGGCAGCAGTTGTGTCACCTTTGAACATATCACAAATTTATTGAGTCCTTGCGTCATCATAATTTTGGGTTTAGTATAGCCTTAGGAAGCTGATCTCGTTACAGAATTTTCTCTACTGATTGGTTAATCTTCCAGACACTATAGAGAACATTATGGATCCCTCCTGCATCTAATTGTCAAATCATTAAGTCTATGCTGCCAAAGTCCACCGTATGCCTCATGCTCTTTTTCAAAGGAAGTCCATCAACCTGTGTCGGCCACTCCTCAGAAATCTTGACTTTGCATGTCATCCATACCCTCAGTTTGTCTTAGAATCACATGATACTTTGGTCTTATGATTCACCCTGGCCCTACTTTCATCATTGGTAGGTCACCTTGAACCCAGCAATGGACATTTCATCATGGGTTGTTGATTGGGTGGTTTCCCTTGTGTTCGACGGAAAGACATCTATTCACACTTTGGGATTCATGTAGTGTCTTGGATTCCATTAGCCTTATTGGTGGTTTCCTCGTCTTTGTCAGCAATTTTCATCATTCGTTTGTATTCAGAGGGTCTTTTTCATGTATCGCTTGCATTTGGCACACGTGAAAGAAGCACAGGGTAGTTGGTTCATGAACATGTTCTTCGTCCGATCTCCACCAAATCATGAAGCTCCTGCTTTTCTCCTCATGTTGACTAATGAGAGATGCCTTATTGCTCTCCTTTTAGTGGGTCTCTTTCCATCGAATTCAGCTCATGTATTCTAGATATGAGACCTAGAGTTTTATGAGTACCTTGAGACTTGTAGTCATTCGTGGCAGGCTCTCTCACCATTGATAGATGAGAATACGTCAATGTCTCCTGATCAATGGATCTCTCAAATGTTCGACACTAGCTCCTTTATTCACATTTGTAGAGATGTACTTGGTGCCTTGATACCTACTTTCATCATTGGTAGGTTGTCTCACATTTGTTAACAGTATACCTAAATGATTGATAATCAAATGATATCTCATTGTGTTCAACCTCAACTGATTTATTCACATGATGTAGACTTGCACCACTGGCAGATTGTATTGAAGACTTGAAGACATCACTTTGTAGACACATCTTTCCCGATCTGTTGCTTCCATTTCATCGGACTAGTACCTATTTGACTTCAGCGATCATGGGAGATTAGATTGTACTCCTTGGTATACAAATATCTTCAGATTGATTTTGAGACTAGTTTCACTGGGCCTTGTTCATGACTAGGGCAACTATTGGCATGTAACTGCATTTATATTTGCCTACTCATGGCCATGAACACTTGATGGTATATTTTCCACATGGATCTGCATTGTATTTTTGGCCGCCATGTATGCAAATTCAGTACATAATGTAATGAGCAATTGAGTTCGTCCAACTACTTCTCCACCACTCCACTCTTGGGTTATTTATAATGTATTTCGGCCATCGCAGATACTCCTCTGATCTCACACATTAGGGGGCATATGTTATAGCAAGATTTTCCTAACCATTGCTATCTTTCATAGAGGGCCTTTTTCCATTTCCCTATGCAGATTTATAAACCCCTTTTTGATAAATCCAGAGCCAAAAATATATATTTTTCCACATATAGGCTCCCTAACTGCTTTGCAAGATGCATATACACTTGGTGCTCCACTACAGCTCGTGTATATCAGGATTTGTACTAGAAAATACAAAATGAGGTTTGGTTTCCATGTCAAGACAGAAGATCTCTGATCTTTGGTCTTCCATATACTAGAAACGTTCTGAATCGTCCCTTCAGTTGCATTCTGAAGGCTATAAGAGCACAATTTCAAGCTATGGAAAAAGAGAGAAAGCATTCAACTTTGAGAGAAAAGTTACTATGGAGAAATTACTTCATATTGAGCCTACATCCCTTTGTCCCTCAAGTTTGAACACAGTGTTCAACCCCCAAGCTCTTCCCTTGTTGTCAAGAGGATCTCATTCTCTCTTTGCTACGAGCTTGCCTTTGGTGGAGGATTGAATTGGTGGAGCCCCAGTTGGAAGGAACTTGGTTTCTTGGTTTCAAACCATGCTGACACAGAAGTCTGTAATGTTGATACTTCTGTTGATAAATTATTAATAGAAATACTCCTTTCCCTTCCAATCAATATCTTGCGAATATATGGTTATTATCCATGGGAATGTTTGTAATGTTTATTAATGGATTGTGCTATCTGATATGCTAGCTCATTTTATATATCGTCACTATATACTTGCATCGCTTGTTTGTTGAGAACTTCTTGCAGGTGTAAATATTTGTGCCAAAGTGCTCAACGGTGGAACGACATCAAATGATTGGATCGAGGTAGGAATATTCCTCGTATTGCACATTAGTTTATATAGCACATGTTGGAATTGAGTTGAATTCTGCAGTCATACCTACTTGTTGTGGTTTACCCTTGGCCATAGAGAGTTTTCCCCTTGTAACACAAGGTATGGCAGAGATGGGATGAGATATTTCTGAATCAAGGGAAGTATGCAATGGAAATCTTGAAGAGGTTTGGGATGTTGGATTGCAAAGAAATGGCTACACCTATGGTATCAAATTTGAAATTGCTGCAGGATATGACTTTAGAAAATGTTGATGTACTTGATGAACACAAGTCTGGATATATGTTTTGCTGTGAACACCCCGAGTCAGTATATGGAGCATCCCAGGCAGGTTCATTTGGTCGCAGCAAAACATGTGAGGAGGTATCTTAAGGGTACATTAGATTGTGGTCTCAGGTATGTGACAGACCATGAGTTTGGGTTATATGGATATTCATATTTAGATTCAGATTGGGCCAACAGTATTCCTGATCAGAAGAGTACTTACACATATTTCTTCAGTCTAAGATCTATTATGATTTTGTGGAGCAGTAGGAAGCAGTCATGTGTAGCACTCAGTATGGCTGAGACTGAATATTGTTAATGCTTGTGCCATTATTATTGTTCTTTGCATTTCAATAGATAAGAGCATCATAAGAACAAGATCACTGAGAAATACACATTCACAAGAGACACAACATTTATCCTGGGAAATCCTCTAGGGGAAGAAAACCCAGCAAAAACTTTCTTATCATAAATAGCTTATACAATGTTCAAGAGATAACTCAAACCAATATAGATAGTCCTCCCCAAGAGATGCACCAGTCTTCTTCTCCTCTCTCTAACTGGTAATTGCAGCTTGCCTCATAAGATAATGAGCAAGTGAGTTGTGTGTATAAAGTGAGGCGCTAGCCTCCTATATATACAAGACTGGCACGTGTGAAAGGGTTTCACTGGCAGGGCCGACCTCTCACTCTGGGTGGGTAAACCCACCTTTAATTAATTATGGGTCTTCAATAATAACTGTTGGGGCCGACTTCTTATTCTTCCTATTACAATTGTCCGATGACCAATCCGCAAAAGGGGATTTGGTCCTACTACAATTACCGACATGATTAATCCACAATGGGGATTAATCCTAATAATAAAATAACAATAAGAATAAGAATGCTCTTCGCAGTTACATTATTTCAACACTCCCCCTTAACAAGAAGGGTATTCTTCATCAGCATCAAGCGAGAGAGGTCTGCATCATCAGTGGCATCAGGAGGACAGTATCGTCAATATCATCTTGAAACATTGGCTAGCATATTTACAAGTCATCGAAAGTTTTCTTCATCGAAAGCATCATCATTCTCGAAAGAATGCTATCATCATCTGCATCAAATATGTATCAGTAAAAAAATGATACCTCATCACAACACTAGGCTAGCAGTACTACATTGGCTCAATGTCACAACTGTTAAGCTGGTAGCTCAGTGTCAGTCACATCTTGCTTTACATCTAACAACTAGGTCAGAAGCAAGGAATATCATCATCTCACTTTACGTCTAACAACTAGGTCAGAAGCGAGGAATCACAACGTCATGCTTTACGTCTAACAACGAGCTTAGAAGCATGACTCATCTTGATTTATGTCTAACAATGAGGTCAGAATCAAGGAACACATCAACATCTCGCTTTACATCTAACAACGAGGTCAGAAGCGAGGAATCATCTTGCTTTACGTCTAACAGCTAGGTCAAAAGCAAGGAATCCACAACATCATGCTTTACGTCTAACAACGAGGTCAGAAGCAATGACTCATCTTTCTTTACATCTAACAATGAGGTCAGAAGCAAGGAACAAACAACGTCATGCTTTATGTCTAACAACAAGGTCAGAAGCAATGACTCATCTTGATTTACATCGAACAATGAGGTTAGAAGCAAGGAACACACAACGTCATGCTTTACGTTTAACAACGAGGTCAGAAGTAATGACTCATCTTGATTTATGTCTAAAAGCGAGGTCAGAAGCAAGGAAAATATATATATATACTCCCCCTTTCAAGGAGGGTCCTTTCGGACTATACCAAGCTTATCTCGAAAGTGTTCAAACTTTACACGAGATAGAGGCTTAGTCAACACATCAACAACCTATTCATCCGTGCTAATGTACTAGAGCTTCAAGTCTCCTCTCTGTACCATGTCGCGGATGAAATGATAGTGGATCTCTATGTGCTTCGACTTGTCATGGAATACAGGATTCTCTGTCATCTTTATGCAGCTCTGGTTGTCACATAGAATCACGGTTTCTCTCATCTCCAAGTCAAATAGGCCTGTCAACAACTTTTGAAGCCATATAGCTTCACAGCTAGCGGAACATGTGGCAATGTACTCTGCTTCCACTATGCTGAGAGAAATACTAGATTGCTTCCTACTCTGCCATGAGATCATGGCTGATCCCAAACTAAAACAACATCCGAAATTTCTTTTTCTATCTGCAACGCTTCCTGCCCAATCTGCATCAGTATATCCACTCAATGTGAAGTCATGATCTCCATCATAGCTGAGACCATAATCCATTGTACCTTTAAGGTACCTCATCACATGTTTTGCAGCCACTAGGTGAACACGTTTGGGCTCTACCATAAACTAACTCAAGGTGTTCACTGCAAAAAATATGTCTGATCTGGTGTTCATCAGGTACATCAACGATCCAATAATCTGTTTGTACAGTGTGGCATCTGTCAAATTTGATGAAGTATCAACCAATAGCTTCAACTTCACTTCCATGGGAGTATTCGTGGACTTGCATTCTAGCATGTCGAATCTCTTTAAGATTTCGATTGTGTACCTCCCTTGGTTAAGGAAGATTCTTTCTGGACTCTGCCATACCTCAAGGCCTAAGAAGTAATGCATTAGACCAAGGTCTTTCATTTCAAATTATGCAACAAGTGTCTGTTTAAATTCAATGATTAGATTTTCTTCTCCAGTTAAGAATAAGTCATCCACATACAATAGTAATATTACTAGTTCATTATCCATAATTTTGAAGTAGAGATTTGAATTTGTTTTACTTTTGGTAAAGCCTAAGCTCGTCAAGAAACTGTCTATACCGTCATACCAAGCTCTGGGAGCTTGCTTCAATCCGTATAAGGCTTTCTTGAATCGAAAGACATGAGACTTCCTGTCTTCAACCTCAAATACTTGGGGTTGCTCTATATACACTTCCTCTTCGATAACACCATTAAGGAAAGCTGTCTTCATGTCCATCTGGTGCAACTTCCATTTCATCTTGGTAGCAAGAGCTATAATGGTTTTGATCGAAGTGTATTTGGCCACAGGAGCAAATGTCTCTTCATAGTCAATATCTTCCTTCTGGGAAAAGCCACGAGCAACAAATCTTGCTTTATATTTCTCAATACTTCCATCAACAACATGTTTTATTTTGAAGAGCCATTTTGATGATACCACATCCTTACTTTTTGGCCTAGGAACTATTTCCCATACATCATTCTTTATTATGGATTGGTATTCCTTTTTCATGGCATCTTCCCATTCCTTCTTTTGAATGGCCTCTTCAAAGCATGTAGGTTCTTCATCAAGTAGATTGCACATCAAAGCCATGTAACTGGAGAATGGCTTTGGTCTTTTCACCTGTCTCGTGGTTACTTCTAGAACACCATACTTCTCTCAATCTTGAATGAGCTCTCTTTCCAAAGCAGGCTTTCTTTTATGGGAGAAGGTCATTTGAGGAGGTTCTTGAACTTATGTTATATCATGATCTTCATGAGTCTCCTTGTCAAGGGAAGTTACGAATTCCCTTATAGGTTTTGCATCTCTGGGAATGTCCCTCATGGATTTTGTAGTCCTAGGATTTACAGGTTCCTCTTCATATACTTCTTCAAGCTAGCATCTTCTCGATTTCTTAAGTGTTGCTTCTTCATCAAAGGTCACGTCCCTGCTGATCTCAATATGGCGGTGACCAGGTGTGTAGATTCTGAAGGCCTTAGATACCTCACAATATCCCACAAATATTCCCTTCTTTTTGGAGGGTTCCAGCTTGCTTCTTTTCTCTTTCCGTATATGAATAAACACTGGACAGCCAAATATTTTGAGATGGCTTACCTCTGGCTTCTTTCTGGTGAACATTTATTCTAGGGTCTTGAACCCAAGTGCACTATGGGATAATATGTTATGTACATAAACAACTGCCATTGCTACTTCTTCCCATAAGCACATAGGAAGATCTTGATCGTGAATCATGGTCTTTACAGCTTCCATAATCGTTCTATTCTTCCTTTCAGCTACACTGTTTTGTTAAGGATTATAGGGAGTAGTGAGTTCCCTCTTCATCCCAACATCTCTGCAGAAGTTCACGAACTCCTTTGAGGTATATTCTCCTCCATTATCTGACCTAAGTATCTTAATCTTTCTTTCGGAAAGATTCTCTATCAAGGCTTTGAATTCCTTGAATTTACTGAATACTTCATCTTTAGATTTTAAGAAATATATCCAGGTCTTATGAGAATAATCATCAATAAATGATACATAGTATACATACCCGCTAATGGAGGATGATGGCATTGGGCCACACACATCTGAATGGATGAGCTCCAATGCTCCTTCTGCTTTGTTGTCCCTCTTTGGAAAAGGGTTCTTGATGTTCTTCCCTTGCACACATTCATTGCATATACCTTCCTGATCAACCTTGAGTTTTGGTAAACCTGTGACAGCTTTGCATATGTATGGTAGCACCTTGTAGTTTATGTGGGCCAATCTTCTATGCCAAAGTTCGCATGAGTTTTCGATGGCATGGGTCATGGTAGTTTCTGGTGACCCTTCAACTTATATAATCCATTTTCTTCACTTCCGATGATGATTGCTTCATTTAAGGTTTCTCCCTTAGCCCACATAAGAACTTCTCCATCTATGAAGGAAAATCTATAGCCTTTCTTGTCTAAAGCTGATATGGAGAGTAAGTTCTTCTTTAGGCCCAATACATAGAGTATGCCCTTCATTGTTATTGAGTTTTTTGAATCTAGCTTGTAGTTTGATTCTCCTATTCCCTTGATGGGATATTGATAATCATCTCCAAGAGTTACTTTCTAAGAAAACTTCTTTTTTGAAATACAAGAGAGAGTATTTTTATTACCCGTCATATGCTTTGATGCACCGCTATAAATGAGCCATGTGTCCTCTCTAGGTGATACAGATCCTGAGAGAGCTGAGATCAAGACATGGTCCTTAATCATCTTCATAGGTGGTTCTTCATCTTTGGCTATGTGAGCATGTTGCCTTTTGTTCTTCCTCTTGTACTCTTCTCTTCTAATTGGAAAATTATTCACCTTGTGTCCCATTTTATCACAATGATAGCATTGTAGAGATGAGAGATCTCATCCCTTGCGTTGTCCTTTCTTCTGAAAATTTCTTGAATGAGATTCTTGGTTGTTGAACTTGTTTGATGGTTGTAGTTCTCTATGAGATTCCCTTTTGAAGTAGGTTTTCTTCCTTCCTCCTTTTGTATGAGTAGCTAGGGCTTGATCATCATCCCTTGGTAGTAGTGCTTCATGGTTGGCTACCCTTGTCTCTTCTTGGGTGCATTCTTCCCATAGGCTCTCAAACTGTAGTTTCTCCTTTCTACCACATACTGACTGGATGAAAGCATCCCAAGGTCTTGCAAGACCATTTAGGGTTGTTATTATGAATTTGTCTTCGTTGATGGTGTCTCCAATC
Source organism: Picea engelmannii (assembly GCA_009831015.1). Classification (NCBI taxonomy): domain Eukaryota; kingdom Viridiplantae; phylum Streptophyta; class Pinopsida; order Pinales; family Pinaceae; genus Picea; species Picea engelmannii. The sequence goes on from ML789024.1 coordinate 437,222, forward strand.
ACTTTCAACTGTTCTTTTATTTCTGAGATTCAGGAGAAATATTCTTGAATCATTTCTCCTTTCTGCATCTTGGTATTCTTCAATTGAGTTCTTAGATTCATCTTTTGATTGATGTTCTTTCCTTCATATAGTTTGCTTAGAGAGTCAAAAATTTCCTTCAGAGTATTCTTGGATGATACATATGGGATCAGGTGGTCTTTGATTGAATCTGTAATGATTCTTTGAGACCTGATTGAGTCCTTTTGATGCTTCGCTTTCTCTACGGCATCTTCAGGTTCCTCCACTTCTTCTTTGATAAATTTTGCTAGGTAATTCTCTGCAAGGATCAGATCGATCCTATACTTCCAGGCATGGAAGTTGTCTATGCCTTCTAGTTTCTCAACAAGCTTTGTGCTTTAAGACATCTTGTACTTGAGGCTACGAAAATGACCAAAAATTGAAAATGCTTAAAATCAAATTTTGACCTTACCAGGAGGTGCGCTTGGCTGAGGCGAGTATCCTGGTGTCCTTGGATCTAAGAAAATCCAATTTTTACCCTGTCAAATCTGATCTGTGGATTTCTGGACTGGTGCTTCTGGTACTTCTGATACTCTGGTACTTCTGGTACTTCTGGTACTGGTTTTCTGGTACTTCTGGTACTTCTGTGAAACTAGGGTTTCACTTTCTGGGAGATCTAGCCACTGAAAAGGTGCGCTCTAGGTGCCAAATTGATCCTGGGGGGAGGGCAAAAATTTCTAGGTGTTTAGGGAGCTGAAAAGAGTTACTTTTGCAAAATCCTAATATGCAGGTGCTACAACAGTGACGTTTTTCCTCTTGCAAATTGTGCTTCCTTCAGGTTGGCTCTGATACCATGTTAATATTTATGCCATTATTATAGTTCTTTGTAAATCAATAGATAAGAGCATCATAAGAACAAGATCATTGAGAAATACACATTCATAAGAGACACAACATTTATCGTGGGAAACACTCTTGGGGAAGAAAACCCAACAAAAACTTCCTTATCATAAATAGCTTATACAATGTTCAAGAGATAACTCAAACCAATACATATAGTCCTCCCCAAGAGATGCACCACTCTTCTTCTCCTCTCTCTAACTGGTAATTGCAGCTTGCCTCATAAGATAATGAGCAAGTGAGTTGTGTGTATAAAGTGAGGCGCTAGCCTCCTATATATACAAGACTGGAACGTGTGAAAGGGTTTCACTGGCAGTGTTGACCTCTCACTCTGGGTGGGTAAACCCACCTTTAATTAATTCGAGATCTTCAATAATAACTGCTAGGGTCGACCTCTTATTCTGCTTATTACAATTATTCGATAACCAATCCGCAAAAGGGTATTTGGTCCTAATACAATAACCGACATGATTAATCCACAATGGGGATTAATTCTAATAATAAAATAACATTAATAATAAGAATGCTCTTCACAGTTACATTATTTAAAAAAATATGTGGCAGGATGTGCAACATGTATATAAGAATTATGGCTTTAGAATCTTTTGTATGGGTTATTTGGTCTCAAAATAGAGGCGACCTGCATTTGGTGTGGCAACCAAAGTTGCATGAAGTTGTCAGAGAATCTGGTGTTCCATGAGAGGTCGAAGCATATTGAGATCAAATATCACTATATCAGGGATATGGTGTGGAGGGGAGTAGTGAGGCTCCAGTACGTGACTACCGAGGAGCAAGTTGTAGATGTGTTGACCAAGCCACTATCGAGGATGAATTTCGGGCACGTCAGGAACAAGCTTGGCATGGTCCCTCTTCAGAGGGAGTGACAAGGTACATATGCATTGCGAGGTAGTGGATGTCCTGGGGACATGTTGTAGCTATTTGAGAGATACCCACAGGCCTTGGATGCATTTTCTATGATCTGTGTCTTATGAGCACAACGAAATGAATACATATTATTAAAATATGCTTAACACAGAATAACAGAGATACAATAGAACTGGTTTTATATTCAATAAGGAAATAAGTTGAAACTATAAAATGCAGCGAAAAATAAGCTTGGTGGAATGGTGGCAGATTATCTCTGAGAAGATATGTGATGGATACACTCATTCACAAGAAGATGATTACAATGAGGCTTTGAAGGAATTTTTACAATAAACAAGAATGTCAAAAACCCTAGAAAAAACCTAACCCTAGGAGAAGAAGCACCAAGAGTCATGTGGGCCCTATTTGGGTAAGTTAGTACAACAACTTCCTGGGGTCATAATGTTTGCATACGATCTCCATTTTAGGCGCATGATATCCCATTGGAAATATCGATCCGAGGAATACACATTTTAGGATTGTGGCGAGCCCTCAAAACGTTGTTTAGGGCCTAAAAACGGCCCCACAAGTTAGGGACCCAAAAACTAGGAAAAAAATTACCAAACGGAAAACTGCCAAAATGAACCAGTTGGAATAGGTGGTTGGCCACTGACATCCATATGGATCAATCCTACCCACTTATTAAGGAATGGTATCCATTGCGTTGAGTTCCCCCATTAGATGAGGAAATTTCTGTTGAATTTGGCCCCAGGTGAACCACTTGCCTTGGTGTAGGAGTTGCCCTGCTTTGACAACTCAATAAAGTTAGATCCTTTCCTATCAGGTTCCCTTGATCTGTGTGTCCATAATATGATTAGTGGATTCCCATTTCAGGCAGTCATGGTTGAGCTCTGTTGGTGTCAACTGCTCTGCTATCTCTGAGGTGTCCAATAATGATGGGAAATATGGTCGAAGGAGAGCCACATTAGAGAACATTATGGATGCCTCTTGCATCTAATTTTCAAATCATTAAGTCTATGTTGCCAGAGTCCACCGTATGCCTCATGCTCTTGTTCAAAGGAATTTTATCAACCTGTGTTGGCCACTCCTCAGAAATCTTGACTTTGCATGTCATTCATACCCTCAATTTGTCTCAGAATCACATGATACTTTCATCTTATGATGCACCCTGGCCCTACTTTCATCATTGGTAGGTCACCTTGAACCCAACAATGGACATTTCATCATGGGTTGTTGATTGGGTGGTTTCCTTTGTGTTCGTCGGAAAGACATCTATTCACACTTTGGGATTCGTGTAGTGTCTTGGATGCCATTAGCCTTATTGGTGGTTTCCTCATCTTTGTCAGCAGTTTTTATCATTGGCTGCTATTCAGAGGGTCTTTTTCATGTACCGCTTGCATTTGGCACACATGAAAGATGCACAGGGTAGTTGGTTCATGAAAATTTTCTTTGTCCAATCTCCACCAAATCATGAAGCTCCTGCTTTTCTCCTCATGCTGACTGATGAGAGATGCCTTATTTCTCTCCTTTCAGTGGGTCTTTTTCCATCGACTTCAGCTCATGTATTATGGATACTATACCTAGAGTTTTATGAGTACCTTGAGACTTGCATTCATTAGTGGAAGTCTCTCTTGCCATTGACAGATGAAAATATGTCAATGTCTCCTGATCAATGAATCTCTCAAATGTTCGACACTAGCTCCTTTATTCACATTTGTAGAGATGTACTCGGTGCCTTGATACCTACTTTCATAATTGGTAGGCTGTGTCATGTTTGCTAAAAGTATACCTAAATGATTGATAATCAAATGATATCTCATCGTGTTCGACCTCAACTCGTTTATTCACATGATGTAGACTTGCACCATTGGCGGATTGTATTGAAGACTTGAAGACATCACTTTGTAGACATAGCTTTCCTGAGCTATTGCTTCCATTTCATCGGACCAGTACCTATTTGACTTCAGTGATCATGGGAGATTAGATTGTACTCCTTGGTATACAGATATCTTCAGATTGATTTTGAGACTGGTTTCACTAGGCCTTGTTCATGACTATGGAAACTATTGGCATGTAACTGCATTTATATTTTCCTACTCATGGCCATGAACACTTGTTGGTATATTTTCCACATGGATCTGCATTGTAGTTTTAGCAGCCATGTATGCAAATTCGGTACATAATGTAATGAGCAATTGAGTTCGTCCAACTGGTTCTCCACTGCTCCACTCTTGGGTTATTTATAATGTATTTCGGCCATCGCAGATACTCCTCTGATCTCACACATTAGGGGGCATATGTTATAGCAAGATTTTCCTCACCATTGCTATCTTTCACAGAGGGCCTTTTTCCATTTCCCTATGCAGACTTATCAACCCCTTTTTGATAAATCTAGATCCAAATATATATATATATATATATATTCCACATATACACTCCCTAACTGCTTTGCAAGATGCATATACACTTGATGCTCCACTACAGCTCGTGTATATAGATATTTGTGCAAAAAAATACAAAATGATGTTGGGTTTCCATGTCATGACAGAAGATCTCTAATATTTGGTCTTCCATATACTAGAAACGTTCTGAATTGTCCCTTCAGTTGCATTCTGGAGGCTATAAGAGCACAATTTCGAGCTATGGAAAAAGAGAGAAAGCATTCAACTTTGAGAGAAAAGTTACTCTGGAGAAATTACTTCATATTGAGCCTACATCCCTTTGTCCCTCAAGTTTGAACACGGTGTTCAACCCCCAAGCTCTTCCCTTGTTGTCAAGAGGATCTCATTCTCTCTTTGCTACAAGCTTGCCTTTGGTGGAGGATTGAAGTGGTGGAGACCCAATTGGAAGGAACTTGGTTTCTTGGTTTCAAACCGTGCCGACACAGAAGTCTGTAATGTTGATACTTCTGTTGATCAATTATTAATAGAAATGCTCCTTTCCCATCCAATCCATATCTTGCGAATATATGGTTATTATCCATGGGAATGTTTATTAATGGATTGTGCTATCTGATATGCTAGCTCATTTTATATATCGTCACTATATACTTGCATCGCTTGTTTGTTGAGAACTTCTTGCAGGTGTAAATCTTTGGGCCAAAATGCTCAACGGTGGAATGACATCAAACGATTGGATCGAGGTAGGCTTCTTCCTCGTATTGCACATTAGTTTATATAGCACATGCTAGAATTGAGTCGATTTCTGTAGTCATACCTATCTGTTGTGGTTTATCCTTGGCCATAGAGATTTTTCCCCTTGTAACACAAGGTATGGCAGAGATGGGATGAGATATTTCTGAATCAGGGGAAGTATGCAGTGGAAATCTTGAAGAGGTTCGAGATGTTGAATTGCAAAGAAATGGCTACACCTATGGTATCAAATCTGAAGTTGTTGTAGGATATGACTTCAGAAAATGTGGATGTTACTTTATATAGGTAGATGGTGGGTTCGTTGATGTACTTGACAAACACAAGACTGGATATATGTTTTGCTGTGAACACCCCGAGTCAGTATATGGAGCATCCCAGGTAGGTTCATTTGGTTGCAGCAAAACATGTGAGGAGGTATCCTAAGGGTACATTAGATTATGGTCTCAGGTATGTGACAGACCATGAGTTTGGGTTATATGGATATTCAGATTTAGATTCAAATTGGGCCAACAATATTCTTGATCGAAAGAGTACTTCAACATATTGCTTCAGTCTAAGATCTATTATGATTTCATGGAGCAGTAGGAAGTAGTCATGTGTAGCACTCAGTATGGCTGAGGCTGAATATGTGGTAGGATGTGCAACATGTATATAAGCATCCTGGCTTCAGAAGATTTTGTATGGGTTATTTGGTCTCAAAATAGAGGCGACCTACATTTGGTGTGGCAACCAAAGTTGCATGAAGTTGTCAGAGAATCTAGTGTTCCATGAGAGGTCGAAGCATATTGAGATCAAATATCACAATATCAGGGATATGGTGTAGAGGGGAGCAGTGAGGCTCTAGTACGTGACTATCGAGGAGCAGGTTGCAGATGTGTTGACCAAGCCACTATCGAGGATGAATTTCAAGAACTTCAGGAACAAGCTTGGAGTGGTCCCTCTTCAGAGGGAGTGACAAGGTACATATGCATTGCGAGGTAGTGGATGTCCTGGGGACATGTTGTAGCTATTTGAGAGCTACCCACGGGCCTTGGCTGCATTTTCTATGATCTATATTTTATGAGAACAATGAAATGAATACATATTATTAAAATATACTTAACACAGAATAACAGAGATACAATAGAACCAGTTTTATATTCAATAAGGAAATAAGTTGAAACTATAAAATGCAGCGAAAAATAAGCTTGGTGGAATGGTGACAGCTTATCTCTAAGAAGATATGTGATGGATATTCTCATTCACAAGAAGATGATTACAATGAGGCTTTGAAGGAATTTTTACAATAAACAAGAATGTCAAAAACCCTAGAAAAAACCTAACCCTAGGAGATGAAGTGCCAAAAGTCATGTGGGCCCTGTTTGGGTAAGTTAGTACAACAACTTTTCGGGTTCGTAATGTTTTCATACAATCTTTGTTTTAGGTGCATGATATCCCATTGGAAATATCTATTGGAGGAATACACATTTTAGGATTGTGGCGAACCCTCAAAACGTTGTTTAGGGCCTAAAAACGGTCCCACAAGTCAGGGACCCGAAAACTAGGAAAAAAATTACCAAATGGAAAACTGCCAAAATGAACCAGTTGGAATAGGTGGTTGGCCACCAACATCCATATGGATCAATCCTACCCACTTATGAAGGAATGGTATCCATTGTGTTGATTTCCCGCATCAGATGAGGAAATTTTTACTGAATTTGGCCCCGGATGAGCCACTTGCCTTGGTCTAGGAGTTGCCCTGCTTTGAAAAATCAATAAAGTTGGATCCTTTCCTATCAAGTTCCCTTGATCTGTGTGTCCACAATATGATCAGTGGATTCCTATTTCATGCAGTCAGGGTTGAGCTCTGTTGGTGTCAACTGCTCTGCTATCTCTGAGGAGTCCAATAATGGTGGGTGTTGGTCACTATAATTACTTAATTGATTTCAAACAACCAAGTGAAACATAAATTATCAACCCAGGGAAGTCTTTTATTTCAAAGATAACCACGCACTATATATGCTCAATTCCAAAAGCAGCTTAGTGTTGTAGTAAAGAAACTTATACTAATCTCACTTGCTCAAATAAACTGAAGTTCTGTATTAAATCACAAGAAAGTAACTTCCCTATTGCAAACCCTTAAAGATCAAGTTAAGAATCCTGGATTACATTTAAAATAACACTTGCAATGGGAAATAACAACTATTCTGCAATCAGAGAACAGGACCCTTACTCTCAACAGAGACTTCAACATTAACACTTTTTCATGAAAACAACAATGCAGAAAACAATTAGCTCTATCTAACAGAAAACAAATCCACCTAGTTCCTTTCTTTCTAAGCAGGAGCCTTGAGCCTTACTTCTGTTTAGCACACTTGTGAGGTTGAGGTTTACAGAGAAAAAAGTAGTCTGATCCCTTCCTTTCTAAGCAGGGATCACTTAACCCAGTTTCTGGCTAGCATTAATGAAAGTCTACAGAGAACAGGGTGTTTTGGTTCTTTCCTTTCTGAGTAGGAACCCTTAACCCTATCCCTGGATAACACACTTGCAGAGGTAAATTAAATCTATAGAGGACAAGGTGTTGTGGTTCCTTCCTGTCTGAGTAGGAACCCTTTAACCAAATCTCTGACTAGCACACTTGCGGAAGGGAATGAAATCTACAGAGGACAAGGTGTTGTGATTCCTTCCTGTCTGAGTAGGAACCCTTTAACCAAATCTCTGGCTAGCACACTTGCTGAAAGAAATGAAATCTACAGAGGACAAGGTGTTGTGATTCCTTCCTCTCTAAGCAGGAACCTTTAACCAAATCTCTGCTAGCATAAAATCATCACACAAGATCGCTGATAAAAAGATTTATAAATTCCATTCAATAAACTAAGACAGAGTCAGTAGTGTTTCAGCAAAGCAAAATTCATTAAAACAGTGTTTCAGCAAACGACAGTTAAACAAAGCATGAACAGAAATTATACTAACACACTTCTAACTAATGGGTGAATCTTGTGATGAAGGTGGGCCCTCCCTTCTCACAAGATTCCCATGGAATGGAAAAGCTTAGAGACAAATAATCAAAGAAGTCTTATATTCACCTGTCGAAATATCACATTACAAATTGAAAGAATAGAACACGTCCCGCTTCTCTGGAGTTGCTTCAGTACATCAAAAATTTATCCCTCGAATGGTGATTTCCTCTGATTTAAAGAGGAAATCCCTTCAATACAATCATTACAATGCATCTCAATCCTATCCTAGATCGGATCTTCTTTCTAAATCAGTATAGGATGTCCTAGTCTTACACAACCAAATGCTATTGCAGGAACTGAACGAGGTATTGCTGTTACGGCTGGTGTAACAACTTCTTCTCATCGTTGCTGATGCTGTTTCAACATTCCAATTCGTGGGCTGTTTCAGCCACGTGAATTGCACTCTGACTGTGTTGACTGCTGACTGTGGCGGCTTCCTTGTGTTTCAGCATCATCGGTTCTGGCAGTTTCTTCTGTGTTTCAGCATCTGCAACTCTGGTCTGTGTAATAGCTCTGTGTTTCAGCATCTTGTGACCTCGGACTGTGTAGCTGCTCTGTGTTTCAGCATCTATGACTTCGGACTTTGTAGCAGCTCCGTGTTTCATCATCTGCGACCTCGAACTATGTAGCAGCTCCGTGTTTCAGCAATAGGCCTTGAATGCAAATCTGCGGTTTTGGACACTTATGCATTTCTAATCAATGGTTAAGTACAAAAGTGATGTAAAATATTATGCAAAACAGATTAAGCATATAGTAATGAGAAAGGACGTTGTATACCTTTGAGATGATCAGACAAAGTGATAGTATAGGTTCAAATATAGGTGATCAAGGATATAATAATGGCAAAAAGTATAGGCAAAAAGGTGCATAGTGTGGTCCTAACATCCCCCCCAGCTCAAGGTGTTGCATGTCCTCAGGCAACTCACTCTGAATCAGAGTCTTGATACCGGCTTTGATCATGTAAATTACTCAAGCTGTAACTGTGGGAGGTACTGTCTGTCAGTGTTCTGAACCCTTGTACTTCCTGCAATCTTGCCCATGCTGCTATTTCTGCCTTTTTGGGCAGCTTGTAACTGATTTGATATTTCTCTATTGGCAACCAAAGAATGGGAAAATAGAACCTGTACCCAATCCACTTCTCAGCACAATGTCTCATACACTGGATATACTTGGGTATCCTGGAAATTGCTACTTCTAAGTTGGCCATACCAAAAGGATTATGTTGTCGTCTCTTTTTTGTGGACTGCTGCCAAAACAGGTTGTTGGCCTGGAGGGCAGGAATCTCTATGGCACTGATGATGCGTTCACAATCCCGAATCACTTCTGACTGTAGGTGTTGAACATGTTCAGTCACCCCTGGTTGCTTTAAGAATGCAAAATATTGTGAGATGAAGGTGGTTGCCCCTTGTGGTTCTGGTCTGATCCAGAGGAGGCGATTGTCTTCATTGTTCTGGACAGCTGAAAAGTCACCTTGCCAAATGATTTGATTGAGGAGAAAAGAAGTAAATGCTCGAAGTTGAACATCCCCAACTAGAGGATTTATGTTCAGCAACCTGTTTTCTGGAATGGCTTCATTGTGGAAGTAAGCCTCACAGAGGAGGTGTTGATCCCTGGTAGAGGCAGCTACAAAAGTTTTGATAAAGTCTGCTGATGAAATGACTTCATGGGGTTTTCCTTCCATAATAGACTTAATCTGAAACCACATGAGTCTCTCCATGAG
>ML789024.1:453157-481410 GCA_009831015.1 Picea engelmannii
ATTCCTAAAACTGCCCTTTGGAAGGTTGCTGGTGCATTACAAAGTCCAAATGGAAGGACTCTATAAGCAAAGGTTCCCCAAGGGCTGGTGAAGGTGGTTTTATCTTGATCTTGAGGTGCAATTTTAATCTGGTTGTACCCACTATAACCATCTAAAAATGAGAAAAATTTCTTCCCTGAAAAACTATCTAAAACTTGATCAATGAATGGCAGTGGAAAGTGGTCTTTCTGAGTGGCTTTGTTTAAAGCTCTGTAATCTACACACACTCTCCATTTCCCATTCTTTTTAGGAACTATTACTAACGGGGACACCCATTCACTGTCTGATATAGGATAGATAAACCCTGCATTAAGCAGTTTTTGAAGTTCTTCCTTCAGGATTTCTCTTAGGTTTGGGTTCATTCGTCGTTGGGGTTGACAGATTGGTCAACAATCTTCCTTAATATATATTCTGTGAGTACATAGGTCAGGGGAGATTCCCTTCATGTCTGTGTAATCCCATGCGAATGCTTCTTTATTTTCCCGAAGTAAATTCATTAGCTGTTGTGTTTCAGCATATGTTAAATGAGGGTTTATATTTAATGATTTGCCAGGTTCAATTTCGACCGGTATACTTTTGGAGGAGATGGTTTTAGGTGTTTGAGGTGGGCTTTCTGAACTGAGGTTTTCTTGATTAGCAGAGTCCATTATTGCAGTTAATTGATTATGAATTTGTGGAGTGACAGAGGAGGGCTCGCAAATAAAATTATTAATGATTTCATCCTCAGTAGAGCTTTCAAACTTAAAGCTTGTCCGATGGTCATAAGAGGTTGAGTAGGTTGATCCTCAAAGTCTACCCAAACAGAATTGTCATTACTGGCCAAGGGTGTGGCATGAGGATAAAGTGTGAGTTGCTTCATTTCATAACCATTTGAAATCGTCATTGACCCTGATCTACAGCTGATAAAAGCATCTGCTGTGGCTAACCACAGTCTGCCCAGAATTAGAGGGTGGCCCCCCAACTTTGTTTTGGGCTGCAACACTGTAAAATCAACTGGATAATTCCAGGATTCCATAGAGATGCTGAGGTCTTCAATGACTCCTTCTGGTTTAATTGTGGAATGATCAACCAACTCTAGGATGGTAGGGGTCTCTCTGACTTCATCTTGTAATTGTAGCAGTTGTAAAGTTTCTAGAGTCATGATATTGATTGCTGCACCAAGGTCTACTAGGACACGAGGGATTATTGTTTTACCAACTTGTACTGTAACGGTAGGGTGGCCAGGATCGCCATATTTGACTGGGGGGGTCTTGCCTGACATTAATGCAGACAGATCTCCCATAACATGGACTGTAAGGGGATCCTTGGTTTTCCTACCAGGCTTTTTAACACAGATATCTCTCATTGTCCTAGCATAAATAGGTACGTCACGGAGTGCTTGTAAGAGGGGAATTTTAACATATAAATTTTGCAATTCCCCTAGAAGATTAAAGGCTGGTGGTTCAGGTGTTTTAGTTAAGGTTAAACGCTCAGGAAATGGTGGTGTTGCTGTTTCAGCAGCATTGTTAGAGGATGATTGTACTTTTTCAGGTACATCATGCTCTTGTGTTTCCTCTTTGTCAGGAGAGGTAACATCAGCTATGGTCAGTTCCACTACTCTCCCAGATCTAAGGTGTATATCGTTGCATTGTGCAGGGAGGAGAGAAAGTGTGGGCGAATTGTAAATGTCAATGCACTGTACAACTTTATTATTCGGGTTGGGGTTAGGTTGAACAAGTAGCTGGGGTCTCATTGTTTGGTTATTTGGAGGAGTGCCTGCTGGTAAGGAGAGTGGTTGTGAGAATTGAGGAAATTGATTTTGAAAGGCAGGTTGTTGCCCTCTCCAATTTTGATTCCACTGATTCTGATATGGCTGTTGTTGTTGTGGAGGCCAAGGGGTCCATGTTAAGGGATCAACAAAGGGTGGGTTATTTTGCTGCATGGGTGGGTAAGTTTGTTGCATGGGTGGGTAAGTTTGTTGCATGGAAGGATAGTTCATTTGCATTTGATTGAAGGGGGGATAATTCATTTGATTGAATGCAGAATAATTATTCCAACGATTAGGGGATACAAATGGCATGTTAGAATTCATACCTTGTGTTCGTGGTTGCCATTGCCTCCTTTGTGTCATCAGATAGACAACTTCAGCTTCTTCGTCCGTTGGTTGTAACGCTGCCTTGATACCTAGTAAAGATGGACAGTTTTGGGTATCATGATCTTTGTCGCAGATAGTGCAAATTGGCTTTCTGTCCAGTGGACATTCTCTCTTTGGGTGCTTATCTCTGCATTGAGGACAAAAGATAGACAAGGCTGCTTCTACTTCTTCTTTCTTTTTCTTAATCTGCAGGGTATCCATTTGTGAGGCAAAAGAGCTAAGCATTTCAGTTTTAAAATCTTCAAGTAGATTACCTATCTCGGCTCTTGTTGCTCCTCCGCTGGCTGATTTTTGGACTCTAGAGAATGTAGTGTCCCTGCTGTTTAATCTGTTTCTTGAAGCTCCCCTTGAACATATTTTGCATAAATTGACAATTTCATCATATGATTCCTTGGATATGTCCCCTTTTCCAAGCATGTTCAGCATATCTAGAGAGTCATCCCTTACCCCTTTTAATAAAATGGTTTTGAGGATATCCTTACTTACATTGGGATGACTGGATCTTTGTAGATTGTATTGTAGCCTCTCTACAAAGTCCTCCAGATTCTCGTCTTCTTTCTGCATCATTTTGAATAGCTCCTCCTTCTTTTCCCTTGTTCGGCAGTAATCCTGGTATTTGTTTAAGAATTTTTGTTTCATTTGGTCCCATGTTGTGATTACATGGCTCCCAAGACTCATAAACCATCTTAATGCATTCCCTTTTAGTGTTGCTGGAAATAACTTTAGTTTCTGAGAATTAGAAATGTAATCATAAATCCTACATAATATATCAAACTCAAACAGAAATTCATCAGGATCCTCTGAAGATAAACCATGAAAATTAGGCAATGCTGAGAGTGGAATGTTTTTCATGGGGGCTGCTCCTCCAAGGAGATCGCCTATAGGGAATCCTAATGTAGAAAAAGAATTTTCATCTTTTACCTCTCCTTCTGTCTCTTCTTCGTGATGAAAGTACTCATCCATGTTTTCTGTCTGCTCCCCTGCTGCACTTGCTTTGTCCTCAATGTCTCCTACTGGCTTCTGGACTGTCTCAGGGATCCAAACTTCTTTCCCTGTTTCGAAATGTGCTTGAAATGAGGGCTGGGAGTTTTGTTTTCGAAGATTTGTTCGTTGAGCAGCAGATTCAGACTGTGATAAGATTTTGTCTATGTAGGTCTTCCTTCCTCCTTTTCCTTTTCCCTTTCCACCTGTAGGGTTAGTGTCTTTGGGGGTTTTCATGCAATCTTTTTATCTAAGGAAAAAAACCATAAGTGCTTTTGAAATCTATAGCTATCTTCCCCGGCAACGACGCCAAAATGTTGGTCACTATAATTGCTTAATTGATTTCAAACAACCAAGTGAAACATAAATTATCAACCTAGGGAAGTCTTTTATTTCAAAGATAACCACGCACTATATATGCTCAATTCCAAAAGCATCTTAGTGTTGTAGTAAAGAAACTTATACTACTCTCACTTGCTCAAATAAACTGAAGTTCTGTATTAAATCACAAGAAAGTAACTTCCCTATTGCAAACCCTTAAAGATCAAGTTAAGAATCCTGGATTACATTTAAAATAACACTTGCAATGGGAAAGAACAACTATTCTGCAATCAGAGAACAGGACCCTTACTCTCAACAGAGACTTCAACATTAACACTTTTTCATGAAAACAACAATGCAGAAAACAATTAGCTCTATCTAACAGAAAACAAAGCCACCTAGTTCCTTTCTTTCTAAGCAGGAGCCTTGAGCCTTACTTCTGTTTAGCACACTTGTGAGGTTGAGTTTTACAGAGAACAAAGTAGTCTGATCCCTTCCTTTCTGAGCAGGGATCACTTAACCCAGTTTCTGGCTAGCATTAATGAAAGTCTACAGAGAACAGGGTGTTTTGGTTCTTTCCTTTCTGAGTAGGAACCCTTAACCCTATCCTTGGCTAACACACTTGCAGAGGTAAATGAAATCTACAGAGGACAAGGTGTTGTGGTTCCTTCCTATCTGAGTAGGAACCCTTTAACCAAATCTTTGACTAGCACACTTGCGGAAGGGAATGAAGTCTACAGAGGACAAGGTGTTGTGATTCCTTCCTGTCTGAGTAAGAACCCTTTAACCAAATCTCTGGCTAGCACACTTGCTGAAGGAAATGAAATCTACAGAGGACAAGGTGTTGTGGTTCCTCCCTGTCTGAGAAGGAACCTTTAACCAAATCTCTGCTAGCATAAAATCATCACACAAGATCGCTAATAAAAAGATTTATAAATTCCATTCAATAAACTAAGACAGAGTCAGTAGTGTTTCAGCAAAGCGAAATTCATTAAAACAGTGTTTCAGCAAACGACAGTTAAACAAATCATGAACATAAATTATACTAACACACTTCTAACTAATGGGTGAATCTTGTGATGAAGGTGGGCCCTCCCTTCTCACAAGATTCCCATGGAACGGAAAAGATTAGAGACAAATAATCAAAGCAGTCTTATATTCATCTGTCGAAATATCACATTACAAATTGAAAGAATAGAACACGTCCCGCTTCTCTGGAGTTGCTTCAGTACATCAAAACTTTATCCCTCGAATGGTGATTTCCTCTGATTTAAAGAGGAAATCCCTTCGATACAATCATTACAATGCATCTCAATCCTATCTTAGATCGGATCTTCTTTCTAAATCAGCATAGAATGTCCTAGTCTTACGCAACCGAATGCTATTGCAGGAACTGAACGAGGTATTGTTGTTACGGCTGGTGTAACAGCTTCTTCTCATCGTTGCTGATGTTGTTTCAGCATCGCAATTTGCATGTTGTTTCAGCCACGTGAATTGCACTCTGACTGTGTTGACTGCTAACTGTGGCGGCTTCCTTTTGTTTCAGCATCGTCGGTTCTGGCAGTTTCTTCTATGTTTCAGCATCTGCAACTCTGGTCTGTGTAATAGCTCCGTGTTTCAGCATCTTGCGACCTCGGACTATGTAGCTGATCCATGTTTCAGCATCTGCGACCTATGACTGTGTAGCAGCTCCGTGTTTCAGCATCTGCGACCTTGGACTGTGTAGCAGCTCCGTGTTTCAACAATAGACCTTGAATGCAAATCTGCGGTTTTGGACACTTATGCATTTCTAATCAATGGTTAAGTACAAAAGTGATGTAAAATATTATGCAAAACAGATTAAGCATATAGTAATGAGAAAGAACATTGTATACCTTTGAGATGATCAGACAAAGTGATAGTATAGGTTCAAATATAGGTGATCAAGGATATAATAATGGCAAAAAGTATAGGCAAAAAGGTGCATAGTGTGGTCCTAACAGTGGGAAATATGGCCGAAGGAGAGCCACGTTGAAGACTGGGTGCAGGCCAAGGAAAGGGGGAATGTTGAGCACAAAAGCATTGTCACCCACAACCTTGGTGATGGTGTATGGCCCATACCAGAGTGGGTGAAGCTTCCTATGGGTTCATGTAAGGAATTCTTTCTGCAAGTGCAACCAAAATTTGTCTCTCACCTGAAACTTATGTGGCACCCGGTGTTGATCATGGTGTCACATGTACTTGGAATTGTACTTCTGTAAAATATCTTAAATCTGTTGGAAGATGTGATGGATCTACTCAATGAATCGGGTGGCTTTGTCAGCTTCTGGTGGAGTAGGAGATGAGTCGAACGAGGTGTTCACCAGGGGTAGTGAAAAATCCATGGGGCCCAATGGTTGGAATCGCAACCCCACATGAAAGGGGTTATGGCCAGTTGAGCTATGCAAGGCTCAGGTGTAGCTATGTTGGACATAGGGAAGAATCTCATCCCATGTCTGGGGGTTCTTGGAATTGTACATGTGCAATATATGTACTATCATCCGATCGACGACCTCAGTTTGGCCATTTTTCTGGGGGTGGAAGGCAGTGGATTTGGTGAGCTTGGTATCCAACAGTGACCATAGGCTCAACCAAAATGTGCTGAGAAGTCGATTGTCTCGATCTGAGACAATCATTTGTGGGATCCCAAAGTGCACCCAAACGCATTCAAAGAAGAGCTTCGAAGTGGCCTCTATAGTGAGGTTCTTCTTACAGGTGGCCATGATTGTCATCTTGGAAAAACAATCAACAACCAAAAAAACATGTATTCCATTGAGATGGATTCCTACAACTTGTCAGGAGTAGGAAGAGGGGTGTACAGGCCCTGTTTCTTAGTGTTCGATTTGGAAATAGTGCAAGCGGTGCAATACCTGATATACTTTTCAACATCCTGTCGAATTTTCGACCAGTAAATGTGTTTTTACAGCACTGCCACTGCCTTTTCAGCATGAAAGTGTCTGCCACCCGACTGTAGTTAGATTCAAAAATTTTCTTCACGCACTCGCTTGATGGAACACAGAGATGGCCCACATGACACAACAACCCATCCTGAAGATAGAAATTAGTGACCACTGAGTTTGCTCCCAGCATTTGGTAGGTGGTGGAGAAGTCAGGGTATGTCTCATAGAGGTGGGGCCATCTAGAGGTCTCATGGCCACAAGAGTATAGCATTGTGGTGAGTGCTGCGACTGGAGGTTGGTTGAGGAAATCAACAACTCCGTTGGTACTTCCTATTTTATAATTTATACTCAAGTGGAACTGTTGTAAGTATGTGGACCATTCTGATGGCAGTCATTCTGCAATTTGCCTTGGGACTGGATGAACTGTAGTGGCTTGTGATCAGTGTGGATGACTATGTCCTTCCCCGTAATGTAATGTCTCCACTGGCAACAGGCTTGCAGAATGGAGTACATTTCTTTTTCATAAGTAGGGTACTTACAAACAATATCTGATAGTGTCCCACTATGATACTCCACGAGGTGGCCATGTTGAATGAGAATGATGCCCACAACATAGTCTAAAGCATCTGTCTCAATCTCAAAGGGATGTTGCAAGTCTGGTAATGAAAGTATTGGGGATGAGCACAATTGCTTCTTCAAGTCATCGAAGACTTTTTTTTGGTACAGGCCCAACACAAATTTTTCCTTACCGCCATCATTGGTTACTTGGTTGAGGGCCCATGCGACATGAGAGAATCCCAACACGAACCTGCAATAGAAATTGGTGAGGCCCAAGAAGCTCCGAAGCTCAGTGAGTGTGGTTGGGGCTGGCCAGTCACAGATGACCTAGATCTTGGATGGATCCACATGCACACCATGTTGATCAATGATGTAGCCTAATTAGTGGACCCTGTCCATGCTGAAGGAGCATTTTTCCAAGTTTTCATATAGTTTATGTTGTTGCACGCTATGCAAAACCTATTGAATATGTTGCAAGTGTTCCGCCTAGGTCTTGCTGTAGATGAGGATTTCATCCAGATACACCACTACAAAAGTACTGGTGAAAGGTCACAGGTTATCATCCATCATCTTCATAAAAGTTGTTGGAGCATTTGTCAAACCAAATGGCATGACCAACCATTCAAAAAGACCTTCTTTTGACTTGAGGGTAGTCTTCCATACATTTGTATGTTCTATTGGGACCTGGTGGTAGCCATAATTAAAATCAATATTATTGAAGTATTTGGCCCCCGTGAGATGATCAAGGAGGTCGTCGATTTGGGGAATCAGGTACCAATTCTGGACTGTGATTTTATTCAAGGCTTGATAATCAATGCAGAGTGGCCAGGTCCCATCTTTCTTCTGCACCAGTATGATTGGGATCCCATAAGGAGATGACTTGGGATGGATGCACCCCTTGTGGAGAAGTTATTAGATCTACCTCTTGATCTCCTTATTTTTTAACAGAGAGCGGTGGTAGATTGTCCTATTTGGTAGCGGAGCTCCTGGGGTCAGATCGATGGGATGCTTGACCTACCAGAGCAGAGGCACCCTGGTAGGAGAGGAGAAGATATCTGAGTATTCTTCCATGACCTTATCCACTTGCTTCTGTTGTGTGGATAGATTGGTCATGGAGGCCTTGGATGTGGCTGCGATATTTCACTTACTCTGAGAGAGAATCATAAAGAAGACAAATTTCACAGTCTGAGAGATGACCTTCCTACATTGCTTGGTAGAGATTAAGGAAATAGAACTAGGAGGGACTGCCTCAAGTATCCTGTACAATTTCTTGTTCAAAGTAATAATAAAACTAGGAGGCCTAGACTCATATATAGCATGAAGTTTCCATAAATAAGGTTGTCCCAAGATAACATTACAAACTTTGATTGGATAAACATCACACAATACCTCATCTTTGAAGGGATTGATCTCGTACGAAAGTTGACACTGTTGAATGATGCATAGATCGCTTCCTTGGTGGAGCCATCCAATGGTGTAGGGTTGTGGGTGCAGCGTTGTCAATAGGGCCAACCACTTGATGAACTCTACTGGTATGAGGTTCTTCTGGCTACCTTTATCAATGATGAAGTGCAGTGGGGTGCCTTTTACCCACATCTACAAATGGAAAAGGCACTCGCCTTCTTCTAGCTCAGCTGGTTCACTAGGATGGATCTTGGTGGTAGAAACGGTGACATTGGGTTCCGTGTTAATGATCTGTCTGCCCATTTCTGGTTTTGAATCAAAGTCATAACCCGCATATGATTCAGAGGCTTTCACTTCGGCCACCAACGACTACTTTGAGCGGAAATCAACGGTGTTATGCCAAGGGCTCTTATGGAAGTCACACCACTTCCCAGTATCCTTCTTTGTCTTTCTAGTGTCCTTCTTTTCTTGTGGCTTGGACTGATTGTCCCGATACTGTCCATATTTTCTTTGTCCTTTTTTCTATAGGTTGGGGCTGCCCTTTCCTGGTTTTTTCTGTGAGGGGTTCCAAGCCCCAAATTGTCATGTCTTTTATTTGAGTTTCTGCTCGATTTTGACGGCATATCGATAGGCCACGCCCAAGGACGAAATGTCCAAAAATTCCATTTCGGTCTGGATGTATCTATGTAGAGCACTGCGATACTTGAGAACAAGATGTTTCTCTAAATCTTTGATACCTAGCTTGGTGCACAGGGTATGGAAGATATTTGTGAAATCTGGCACTGCATGGTCTCTTTCTTTCCGCAATGCGGTCCATTTGGTATACAAGTCGGCATAAATTTTGACAGGGTAGTATTGTTCCTAAATAACATCCTTGAAGGATTCCCAAGTGGTCACGACTGTAAATAATGAGGGTTCCTCTGTTTCCTTTTGCTCACAAAACGTTTCCCACCAATATTTGACATGGGGAACGACTTTGAGGAGTGAAAAAGTATTTTTTTCTCTATTTGAAAAGTTATGGATAGAAAAATACCCTTCTAGTAGATTCAAAAACTTGTCTACAAAATCTCTTCTTGTGTTACCTTCAAATATAGGAATATCGAAGTTGATTTGTACCTTGAAGGGGGTAGAGCCTCCGCTTGAGGAAGATGTGTTTCTTGTTGGTAGCCTCCAAAGGATTTGTCTGAAACTATCCATCATCTCGTTCCTCTATTATGCGAGGGCTTCCTCAAGCAACATTTTGAAAGGATATCATGTCTCGTCATATTTCTTTTCTCCTTCCATGAGTGGTGGTTTGGGCGTGCAAGAGCTTTTTTCCTCAAGAGAAACAAGCTCGAGACCCAATTATTTGTACCCTAACCTTGTTGGGGACACGCATTAAGACGACAAGGAGAAGACCACTCTGATACCACTGATCCATATTTTATGAGCAGAATGAAATGAATACAAATTATTAAAATATGTTTGACACAGAATAACAAGGATACAATAAAATTGGTTTTCTATTCATTAAGGAAATAAGATGAAACTGTCAAATGCAGCAGAAAACAAGCTTGCTGGAATGGTGGAGGATTATCTCTAAGAAGATATGTGATGACTGTGCTCATTCGCAAGAAGATTATTTTAATGAGGCCCTGAAGGCCTTTTTACAATAAACAGGAATGTCAAAAACCTTAGAAAAAATCTAACCCTAGGAGAGGAAGCGCCAAAAGTCATGTGGACCCCGTTTGGGTAAGTTAGTACATCAACTTCCTAGGGTCGTAACTTTTTCATACGATCTCTGTTTTAGGCACACGATAGCCCGTTGGAAAGGTCAATATCCAACTGTGGAGATCCCTAAAAACGTTGTTTAGGGCCTCAAGATGGCCCCGCAAGTCAGGGACCCGAAAACTAGGAAAACAACTGCCAAACTAGAAAAATGCCAAAATGAACCAATTGGAATAGGTGGGAGGCCACTGACATCCATCTAGATCAGGATATGAAGTCATATAGGTGCACACGATGAGGTACAAATTCATTGTGGGTTAGTGGATGCCATGGTGACATGTTGAAGCTATTTGAGAGTTACCCACAGGCCTTGGATGCATTGGTTGTAAAGTCATGTTGTACTATGGATATCCGATGATGTGTAGATTAATATGTTCAATAGTCAATGGTCATGAGCTCATTTGGCAACAAAGAATACCTTCCCAGTTAAGAGGGACTATTGATATTTTGAAGTAACTATGGAATATATTCTTTTGTATTTGTATTGGTCAAACCTAGAGAAGGTTATTGTAATCTTATTGTACAAATCGACTAAAAAAAATTATTATTTTAATGTTATCCTTATTTTAAAAATCAAAATGAACCCTCTTAGGGTTGCATCTTTTTAGGAGTCAGTTATGTGTATAAATAGAGGTCGAGTTCCTCTCATTTGTACACACACACATAACTTGCCTTCTCTTGTGTATTTAGAGCATAACAAAGTAGGTCTAGCACAAGAGGTCTTGGTTTCTTGGTCTTTGGTATATTGGCCTTGGTTTATTTGTGGAGAGCTATAACATGAAATTGCATTGGTTGAAGGAATCTATACTGAAGATTTGGTTGCTGGGTTTTCTCCCCCACGAGGGTTTCCTAGGATATATCTTGTGTTCTATGATTTTTTATCTTTTAGTGATCCTATTACATGAAATTGTTAATGAATTCTAAAGAAGATAACTGTAACTTCTAAAATTATAACAAAGACAACCAGTCCAAGTTGGAGGAAAAGAAAGGTAGCGGAAATATGAAGAAGGACATTGGAAAGTGGTGTGAGTTCCACAAAATCCCCTTGCACAACATCGACGAATGTCGCTCAAAATAGTCATTGGTGGCCAAGATAAAAGAAAAAGAATCATAACCTGACTCAAAATCTAATTTAGATCACAATAAAGGGAAACAAATCGTCAACATAGAACCCATTGCTACCATGATAGCCACAACAATCCAACCAAAAGAACTAGAGGAGCATGAGGAGGGGGAGCACCTTTTTCATTCACATATGTGGGAGAAGGGGAGCCCACTACATTTCATTGTTGACAACGAGAGTTAGAACCTGATCTCAGTTGAAGACGTCAAAGGAATGAAACTATCAGTAATGCCACACCCCCAACCATACACCATCAGATGGTTGAGCAGAGGATGAGACATCCATGTTAGCTAGAAATGTCTGCTTCCCTATGACATCAAGCCCTTCAAAGATGAGGTATTGTGTGATGTTCCCCCACTCAAAGTTTGTGATTTTCTTTTAGGAAAACTGTATATGTGGAAATGTCATGATGTTTATGAGTCTCAACCATGCAGTTTCATTATTACTTAAGGTTTTTATCTCTATATGGTACCAGAGGTAGTTCTGACTACTTCCATTTCATTGATATCGAAAAAATAGTGTGGCAAAGTAGTCTCTCATACCATAACATTTTCCCTCTTCACATCCTGGTCAAAAGGTGAACAAAATGTCTCTATGACCACCAAATCCTTGGCCCAAGACCTTTATATACATCAGAAGCAGGTTGACAAGATTGTAGAGGAGCACAAAGATATGTTTTCACCTATAGGAGTACCTATGCACTACCAAGTCAAGAATTCCATTGACTTGGTTCTCGAGGCTCCCTTAGCCAATGGTCCAATATATAGATGCTCCCTTCCAGAGAATAAGAGTCTTCCATATGTTCAACATAGCTCTATCGTCCATGACCCATTTTAGGTGTGCTTGGGGTTCCAGCCATTATCCCCCATTGATATAGCTCTTCATGTTGCATCTTCATTGACAGATTCCTCCAACACTCATACCAAGGAATATTATGAAGCTATATTTTTTGAATGGATCCAACACCTCCAACAACAATTTCATGACATCCTTCAACATGATAATGCCAAGTACAAGTCATGCAACTACTTAAACAAGGAAAGCGCCACACCAAGGTTTAGATTCAACAAAATTTTCCCTATATCCCAAGGGAAATTGACACAATGAGTACCATTTCTTCCTAAGGGGGGATGATTGATCCAAGAGGATCTTGGTGGCCATCCACCTTTTCCATTGAATCAATGTTTTTGAGCTTGTGGCTTTGATAAACCATGATATTCACCCTTTTTATGGGGAATGTAATGTAATTCCATCTCCATATGTTAATTACATCCATCATATGTACATTCCTACAAAATTAATGCATGGGATCCCATTAGAAATATGTAGCTAAGAACTCTTGGGATAGAGTAGTATTGGGATGGGTGACCTCCCAGGAATTACTAGTGTTTTACATGCCTATGCAAATTTGTAAACATGGACCAATTTATCCCACATGCATAATGGAAATTATTCTCCTCTCACTCTGTCATATATAATCAAGGTGAATGAGGCCCTTCGAGCATGAAATGGAGTGTGATGTAATGCTTATTGTGAATGAGCATAATCAATATTGTTTTCTCTTTAGAGATAAGATACCACCATTCTAGCCAATTTGTGTTCTACAATGTTTTTCTATTTATTCATTAATAGAAGTTGAGTTTCATTGTATTTTTGTGTTCTCTGCTATAGTTTTGTTCGTATCTCATTTTTTTCTCAACATAATATGGATCAAATAAATATTATATTGGTTTCTAAAATCACTCCTATTCATCATCGTGAAATAAGTGGCCACTACCATGCCTCAAAATGAAGACGAATCCATCACCAAGGCCCAACAATTTGATTTAATCTACTCACAATCAGGAATCATACCTCTACATGGTTCTCTTGTATTCCCCTCACCCCCTACCATTTGGTCAAGAATGACTAGGAGCATCACATGCAACTGATGGACTGATTAAGTCATTAGCCCAATTCAACACTTATGGTCAACCCATACCTTCTTATGTTACTAACTAGTATCTGAACCCTTATGGAGGAACCCCACACTATACCCCTCCAGTGAGTACACCCTATGTATTCAGTCCCACATTTCCCTCTTACCCCCCACAGATACCTAGGGGGCATCACCCTACACAATCCATCAATCCTATGCACCAAGCAAGTATGACAATTCAAGGACAAACACAAGGGTTTTCATACAACCCAAGTAGTGGAGGAGGACCCTCCACATGTTATAACCCATATGGACCTCCCCAACAAATTAATCCATACTATCCTTTTTATGGTCCCCCTCATCCCACTGCCCCACCACCATAAGGGAAGTTGCAGGTAGGATTCAACTTTCTTCAACCCTCACCCACGTAGCAGGTTCAAGCCTTTGAACAACTTAACATGGTAAATTCGACTACCCAATGAAATAATTACAAAAATAAAGGAAATAATAAAGAAAACATAAACTAAGGATAGGGGGGAAGCCCCTATTAACAAAACCATCCACTTGGGGGAAATTCCAATCCTCATAACCAAAACCAGAGTACAGGAAACACCAATGGAAAACAACATCAAGGAAAGAAAAACAATATTATAACAAAATTTCCTTGTGCATTATGTGGTGAGTATGGGCATTACACTCACCATTTTTCCTGGATCGCTTAGTACAAGTGAAATAAGGAGTCAATGAACGCATAGTGACTCCCTTCCCCACAGGTTTCCTTACAATTTCCACAAAACTACCCTCAACCACAAACACCAGTGGTTCTATAGAACCCAATGCCTCATCAGGGAGTCATCACCACATAGCAAGAAGCGGGTCATCCTACACAAAAAATGGGTTAGTACCTTCACCCAAGATAGGCTCAAAATAACAATCTTGTAGACTATAATATCCTCCCTACAACATAGGAAGATATCCTCCTCCAAACTCGTAGACGTCAATATGACATGCCTCCCAATTCTAGTCCAAACACTTCATAAGCACCTGAAGTACAAACAGGAAAACCTTTGATGATCCCACATCCCAGTAGTGACCCTGCCCCACACGTACCCTGAGAACCTCTAAGGTGCAATGTGCATAACCCATATTCTAGGGAAGTTCACAACTATATCCTTGTTGACGATTTGGATCAATTTCTTGCAACCATGCATGTTCTAGAATTCGTGCTAACATGTCCTTCACAAAGGAAGGCCTTGCTATCAACATTGGGGACAATCGACCTATCAAATTCCCACCTCATTGTTTTTCATTTTCATATCTCAGAGCCATGAATTCCCTCATTAGTAGATTTCTATATCCCTATTACAATCTGAAACATTATAGTCCATAGGTGCATTATGTATGAAGGTGCATCCACATGCATAATTTCCAAAGTTGTTTGGTAGAAACTCGACTCCCCTGAGCTCACCCTTTTTGCCATCACCCTTTAGACATACGATGGTCACCCATCCCAACCCAAATTCCTTTATCAAATCATCCCCATTGAGCTAGTGGGAAAAATAGTTTTGATTGACACTGAGGTCATAGACACCTCATTGGACTACAACATCTTGCTCGGGCGTAGTTATATGTAAGACATGAAAGCGCTGGCTTCATCTATATTTTGCACCATGATATTTACCCATAATGGGAAGATTGTGCCAATTGAACATATTACACATTACGAGCCTCTCCTTTATACAAATTTAGATAATATCCTTCTCCTCATAGGGGCGCATCCATATATTTCACTAGTTGTAGAAGTGGGCCCAAGAATTTTCAAGACCTGTCACTTCTACACACTTATCAAGGAGACCCACCTCTTCTACCTCCCTTAGGTTTTTCCCATGTGTATGTGATCACCTCAGTCATGAAAGAACCTAAAACTTAGTCCCCTCCTAAGGAAAAAACACCTTAGCCTAGCTATGAGATATCTAGCCAAGAATATCCTCAAGAACCTACCCCTGTGACTAATCAACCACCAACTTGGAAAATGCTCCATCAAACCTTAACCCAAATTTCATTTTTCTACCCACCACCAAGAGTAACGTACTATCAATTCATAGCTACCCTTACCCTTCCTAACATGGTACTATCCATCCCTGTTTGGTATCTTGACCCACTGTCTATCTACCAATACCATCACTTCCCCCCAAACAACTACATTATCCATGAAAATTATGGTTCAACTGCCTACACCTCAACTCGGTCACACAGTTGGTGGAAAAGATACCAACACTAGGGGAAAAAATAAGAAAGTTGGGGGCACCCCTCAAACTAATCCCAGAGTTCAACCCCCATGTGCGCTCTGTGAGATGTCAGGTCATCCCACTAATTTATGTCCCCTCTTCTAGAATTATAAAACCTAATTCATCTCCCCAAGGATGCACCATTACTTCCTACTCTGGTAGGTACAACCACAAAAATATACCAAGGAGACTACCACTATGCACAATAAAACCTTGTGTACTATCTTCACATGCACCATATGCTTAGAATATTTCCATTACACTCACCACTATCCTGGACTACCAAGATTTTGGGAAACATTGGTAGTTGTTCGACAAGCATCCCTGCCTAAAACTAAACCACCAGAACCATAACTGATGACACTTCAGTAAATGTCATTGATAAATGCACTATATATCCACTTCGTTAAATGCAGGTCGAACATGCCCATGCACACTATGTGTTTAAATGGACCATTTCACTTATATGTGTCCTTTAATCATCTAGTATTGCACCCATAGAATGAATGACATTTGTAACCTTTGAGAGGCCCTCCATTCTTTAGGGTACCTTATTATTTCAACCACCCCCTAGGGTGATTCCACCACACCTAATCCAGAGCATGAGTTTTTGCCTCTTTCCAGGCATGCCCTACTAGTTCAATTATGTTTGGAGAGCATTCCTCCAGCCCCACCTGATTCACCGGCAATTCGTCGACAAGATATTATCCCTCCTCTTGGGGAGCACGATACACACACTTGTGGAAAAATATGGTATCTTATTCCAGTGAAACATTCCCTTTGATCGAACCAACCATTCCTATTGAAAATGATATCACCGCATCACAAACATTATTCACTTACCCTCCCTCAACAAATACAACCTCTACAAAACTCAATGTTATGTCCAACATGTGTGAAACATATCGCACCATCACGCCACATTCGCTTTCTTATAACTCTAATAATCCTTTCTCATATTATATATTTCATTCAAATGAAGACATTTTAGAGGCCATGATGACTCCTGACTATCCCTAGGATGCAATGCACCATTGGTCATTCTTCCTACCATGAGATGATTTTAAAACCACGAATTACACCAATGTCTACGCAGTAGAAACCAAATACTTCATCCCTCCAGGGCACATCGATTGGTTCAAAAACCCAATCCCCACTCCCAACACTTTTGAAGAAGGGAACATGGCCAACATTTCCCCCACTATTAAGGTGAATATTTCCATCAAAATCGGTGTCATTTAAGAAATCACCCTCGGCGCCACGTGCTCCCCTCAAGAAGTCATTACCTACAAGACTCTCTTTTAGGAATATCAAGATATTGCTTCTTGGCCATACACAAAAAAGTCAGGTCTTGACCCAATCACCATCAAGGATGATTTTAAAGATGCAAATTTATATTAAAATGTAGAAACATGGCTAATATTAATAGTCCTTAATATACAAAATGTAAAGTGTTTGGCAATACTTTTGTAAAAATATTCAAATTTCTAAGGATTTTATACACTTTATATAATTTTTTGGCAATTTTTAAAGTAAAATAATTTTATTCTATGGAATTTGAGAGAATCGTTTTTAGAAAAAAATTAAATTGGAAAATCCTTTTTGGGAAAAACCATAAAAAATTAGATCATTTGTGAAATTTATCCCCTAAAATCATCTATGATCATCGTCAAACATTGAATCAACACTTGAAATTATGTTGCACATGTTCACGAAAAGGAGTGACATTTACATCCTTCTAAATCCATGGCTATCAAAGCCGAAATTGACAAACCATGCACTACAGGGTTCATATACCCCATTGCATATACTTCATGGGCGTCTAACCCTGTTCCCACCAAAAAAACATAGGGAACCATTCGTGTCTGCACTAAATTTCAAGACCTCAACTAGTTATGTCCTAAGGAAAACTTTCCTACTCCATTCATTGATCAAGTCATTGATTCTTGTGCCAGACATGAAGCTCTATCCTTTATGTATGGATTTTCTGGATACAACCAAATTCAAATCCACCATGCAGATCAATACAAAATTGCATTTACCACCCGATGGGTGATCTAGGTGGATATCGGTGACCACCCACCTATTCCACTGGCTCGAAAGATAGTTTTCGACCTTGTTAGTTTTTCGACAATTTTTCGGGTTCCAAACTTCCACGGCCGTTTTAAGGCCCTAAACGAGGTTTTTGGGGGATTTGGGGCCCAAGTGATTTTTAAATCCACTGACCTAATCCAATCCAAAATCGTTCTTATCGGATATACTTTTTCAACAGTGTATCGAGTGCCCCAAACATAGATCGTATGCAAACATTACGCCCCCAGGAAGTTGACGTATCAACTACCCCCATCGAGGCCCGGAAACCTTTTGGATTTTCATCTTACGAGGTTAGGTTTTTTTATTTTACTTATGTTAAAAATACCTTTTGGGCCTCATTGTAACAATCATCTTCTTGCGAATGCGAGTATCAGTCACATCTCTTCTCAAAGATAAGCTGCCACCATTCTAGCGAGTCTTTCACTCTGTATTTTTATAGTCTTTGTTCATTTCACTCATCAATAGAAATTGTGTATTACTGTATCTCTGTGTTTATGGTTTCATATATGATATATTTTTGTTCTATTATTGGATATCCGATATATCTCTATACATTTCTTTATTATATTTCTGCTCTCATTTCGTGTCGAAAATAATCTGGATCAGTGGTATCAGAGCAGACTGCTCTTGATCATTTTTTAGTGCATGTCCCCGACAAGGTACAAGTATAGAAAGTTGGGTATCAATATTTTCTCTCTTGAGGACAATCTCTCTCTCACACCCAAAAAACCCTCCATGGAAGAAGAAAACAAAAGCAACGGAGAAGAAGATTTTATAAATCTGTTACTTGAGCAAGCTCTCAAGCGACAGAGTGATGAAATGATGGAGAATTTTTCCCACATCCTTCAATGCCTACCGATAAAAACATGAACATATTCATCAAGCGATCACTTTGGAATCACCTTTCCTTTCAAGGTACAAGTCAATTTTTATATTCCCATATTTGAAGGTCAGATAAATGAAGATGCCCTAGAAAAATGGTTAAATCTGCTAGAAGGTTATTTCTCTGTTCACAATTTTTTCGACAGGGAAAAGATCACCTTTTCACTCCTTAAGGCTCTCCCCCATGTAAAAAATTGGTTGGAAACTTATTGGGATAAAATTTCCATAGAGGAATCTAGAATATATGGGGTCGAGCCCACTTGGGATTTTTTTGTGGATGCGATCAAGGAACAATATTACCCTGTTGGTAACTATGATGACCAGTAGATGACATGGACCACATTGTGGAAAGAGAGGGTCCAAGTAGTGTCTGATTTCACCAATACCTTCCATACCTTGTGCACCAAGATGGGTATCAAATACTCTAAGCGGCATCTGGTTGTGAAATACCATGGGGCTCTACACAGATACATCCAAACTGAAATGGATTTTCTGGACTTCTCATCACTAGGTGTTTCTTATCGATATGTTTTTAAAATCGAGTAGAAATTTAAGCACTAGAACAAGAGGGAGTTCGGGTCTGCAAATCCGCAACAACCAAAGTATGGTAAAGATGGCCCTAACAACCAACCTTCAGAAAACTAGTCCAAGCCACAGGAAAAGGAGGGTAACAAAAAGACGAAGAAGGACACTGGAAAATGGTGCGATTTTGACAAAATCCCCTGGCACAACACCGATGAATGTCTCTCAAAATAGTCATTGTTGGCCGAGATCAAAGACAAGGAGCTGAACCTTGATTCAGAAAATACTCGTAGAAGACATATCATCGACACAGACCCCACAACCAATGTTGTGCCCACAACAATTCAACCAGAAGAACCAATAGATCCTGAAGAGGGGGAGTGCCTTTTTCATTCACAGATGTGGGTGAAGGGGACCCCACTGCATTTTATTGTTGATAGTAGAATCCAGAAGAATATCATCTCAGCAGAGGTCATCAAACAGCTGGGATTTTTGACAACACCACACCTAAAACTATACAATATCGGGTGGCTTCACCAGGGATGTGATCTTCGTGTCAACCAACAATGTTGATTGTCATATGGCATCCATCCCTTCAAGGATGATGTATTATGTGATGTTTCCCCACTAGATGTCTGTGATGTTCTCTTGGGCCAACCATATATGTGGAAGCATCATGTTATCTATGAGTCTCAACCCCGTAGTGTCATTGTTACTCTAGGGGGTCATCTCTACAGGATACCATAGATAGTTTCGACTACTGTCCCACCTAAACAGTGTCGCAAGGTAGTATCTCATACTACAAAATTCAACTTCTTCAGAGTCTGTTCAAAAGGTGAATAAAAGAACATCGCAACCATTGCAGCCTCATTCCAAGCACCTTTTGTCCAGTAGAAGTAGGTCGAAAATATTGAAGAAAAGCACAAGGATTCCTTTTGCACACAGTCATCTCATTGATGGGTGTTCTATATGCACTAAAAACATAGTAAAAACCCTTAATTAAATTGTCAACCCGGGATAAGTAAACTTAGAGTTGTAGCAAAATATATGCCAAAGGTAGAAGGTTGGTAGGAGTATAATCTAACTAAGGAAGTTAGCTATATATGGTTAATCTATTCAAGTAAAACTATCTAATGAGAAAACCCTACTAAGAAAAATGAAACTAGGCAACCTAAGTACTTTTGGGCCAAGGGTCGATGGATAGTTCCTAAGAAAGAAAATGAAAACTCGATGTAAAGCAAACTAGTTTAATGATAAGCAAAATCAAACTACTAAGCATAATAACCAAATAAGGAAAGCAGACTATTTTAACTTGCCAACCTACATTCAATGAGCAACTACCCTATGAAAGCAAATAAATAAGCAAGTAAGAAAAAACACCTATCTAACCTATTAAAGCAAATAGACAAGTAAGCAAAGACACCTAACTAACCTACTAAAGAAAAATACAAGTAAGAAAAGAAAACTAACTAACCTACGAGAGAAAAAGACAAGTAAGAAAAGGCAACTAACTACTGCAAGAAAAACTTCTCATTGAACAACTATCTAGCCTAAGAGGCAAGTGGACTAAATGCCTAATGCAAAACTATTTCTCTTGCATGAAAGGAAATTTAAATGCTCAATGAAATGCATGAAAGGAAATCTAATATATTGAGAGAAAGAAAGACTAACAACTAATTCTTGAGAAAAATGTTATCTAATCTATCAAAGCAAAGTTTATCTATCCTACAGTAGCAAATAAGACTATTTCCTAAACTATGAAAGAAAGAAACTATATCTATGAAAGCAGGAAAATGATTCTTTTAACATATGACAATTCAAATGTAATGTTGGTGGTTGTGTGAATTCCTTCAGTGGTGATGGATGATATCTCGATGACACTTGACAACAAAGGACAATTCCAATGGTATAAGATCAACACTAATCTCGATGGAAAAATGAAAGGTGTGGAGTAAACAATCCAATGAAAACTTAGCCATGATAAAAGTAATGTTAAATACCCTACATATTGATGTATAAACCATCAACAACATAACGAGATCATCATTATTTAACTGAGAAATTTAATTGCATTTTAATCTATGAAAGGAAATTACGTAAAAGAAAACTATGTTATGTCTACTCTAACCATTCAAACTGTAATAAAGAAATGATCAAAAACATAATCTAAAAACTGATATTAAAAAGTAAATTAACAATCTATATTAACCAACAACTAATTAAATGAAATCTATATAAAATTGAAGTAAGCAAGTTGTAACTAAAAACTGGAATTAAATCTATCCATCCATCAATCCTTGTCAAAAGAAAACCCAAATTAAAACTATGTTCTGTTCTAATTAAAAATCTGTTCTAAACTTGACTGTAAAATGATAAAAGAAAGCATTATTTAACATCTACTTTGCACACAGGGTTAGTATAAAGAGAGAGAGAGAGAGAGAAAGAGAGACTTTCTAATTGCACACGGGGTTAGTATAGAGACTTGCAAGTCTGTTCCTAATCTACAAAATCAATACATGCTAACACATATCATCATCTAACCTGCAAAAGAATGTTGGCATGTTTATAGACAGGTGTGCTTGTCATTGATGGCAAGATCAGAGTATGCATCAATGGAAAAACAGGGACTACGTAAGCTCAGGAGGATAAGTGTAGAGGTGCATGTAGAGTGCAAGAGTGTGCTTGATCATTTGATGGCAAATAGGAAGGTAAGGAAGATCAAGGACAAATTGATCCGACTCCATTTCCGAGTTTTGGATACCAGGAGGTGGAAGTGTCGAAACACTTCACCACAGGAGTCCTGGAATCATGAAATGCGCAATGCTGAAATCCTGAAAGCAGGAGACAGTTTCGAAAACTGGGAGTTGAAGTGTCGAAACACTTCACCACAGGAGTCCCGTAATCACGAAATGCAAAATGCCAAAATCTCGAAAGCAGGAGACAGTTTCAGATACCAGGAGTTGGGGATGTCAAGAACTCTTACTACAGGAGACCCGAAGTCACGAAATGCGAAATCACGAAATAACCTTAGCCGACAGATCGAAGTTTGATTTGGACCATTGATTCGAATCCATTTCAGAGTTTCAGATACCAGGATATGGAGGAGTCAAGTGTCAAGACTCCTCATCACAGGAGTCCCAAAGTTTCAAAGTGCGAAAAGCCGAAAAGTTGATCTGACTCCATTTCAGAGTTTTGCAGACCGGGACTTGGAAGTGTCGAGAACATTCACATCAAGAATGCCAAAATCGCAATATACAAAATCACAAAGTGATCTAGGCCAACATATCTACGAGGTGAATGTGGCAGACCACATCAGAAAGGATAGGTGGAAGACTATGACATGTGGCACTATCAGACAACGACAAGTGTCAAGTTGATTTGGCATTTCAGGCCACTGGAAATCACAATTCTGAGTGACACATGACAGCCACTCGGGTCATGACATGTCATCGAGAGACGCAAGACTGACCTCACTCTGGGAGTTTTAACTCCATCACTCCCCCAAAGTCTCGAAGGCTGAAGTCCCGAGGCAGAGGATAGCCATCCATTCACCATGGATCGAGGACCGTTGATTTGGATATTGAAGCGCTTGTGTGATCGGAGAGTGGCCATATTCCGGTGGTCACATCGTCAAAGAACTACAGAAGAGAGCTCGAAGCGGCAAGATCCATTTCGGAGTTTCGGGGATCGAGACATGGAGCGTAAAGAAATCTTCACATTAAGGATGTCGAAATGCCAAATTGTGAAATCGTGAAAGAACTTTATGGATAAGTGCTTGGTCATCAATGGTGGTCACATCATCAAAGAGATGTAGAGAAAATCTTGAAGCGACAAGCTCCATTTCGGATTTTCGGAGATCGTGACTTGGAGAGTCGAGATGCCTCACAACAGGATTGTCGAATTGCCAAAATGCCAAAATGTGAAACATGTTTTGGCTTAGCCTCTGGTCACAACCATTGGTCACATCGGCGGAAGATGGAGGAAGGAGCTAGTGAAACCAAGCTCAATTTCAGAGTTTCAAGGATAAGTACGTGAAGCATAAAGAAACCGTAACCACAGGAATCCCAAAATGTCGAAATGCGAAACGGAGAATTAAACGCAAGACCCTACAAACTCCAGCCAATGGTGCAGGTGATTTTGAATATGATTGGAGGGCTACTGTTGCACTTCACAATGTAACTACTAGAAATGACTGATGGTCTCTACTAGAGGATGAGCTCGACTATGATGAAGAAGATGAAGAGTCTCAACTGCTCGACAGGCCAAGGAATCTTAGTATAACACCCAGTGATGCTGGATGCATGGGTGGAACTGCCAGAGAAGCTGAAGAGTTGCAATGATGATCAGGTAGAGTACTCAACATGAGTAGGAGATGCATAACTGAGAGTGGTTGAGGCTAGAGGCAGGGAAGAGGTGGCAAAGAGAAGTGCGAGTAAACACTGCGATGTGAAGAATAGTGGGAGGGGTAGAGCATGCAGGAGCTTGGTGCATATTGCATGCACAAGGAGCACAGAGACTATAAGAATGTAGAACAAAGAAGAGATCTGGGTGGTTGTTGTAGGCTGTGATTAAGGTGTGAAGAAGGAGGCAGAGTGTAGAAATAGAAATGCACAAAAGGGGAATGGTGCATTGAAGGGACATGGCGCAGAGAGCATAAAAGGAAAAATAATAGAAAGCACAAGGAGTGTGCAAAAGACACTGATGCAGACAGAGCAGCGTAGTGTAGCAGAATAGTGATGAGACTAGTAAGCCATCGAAGAACTTGATATCACTGTAATAAGTCTTAATAGAAAAGATTTATATTTTAGGGTGGTAGGGAGGTGCTAGGGAGGACTGTTGTCCTCAGAGGTTCAAGTGGGTGCTTGAACACAGGGAGTTGCAGCTTCCATCTGGTTGCAGCCAAAGAAACCAGGGTGGCAGGGTGGTGCAAGGGAGAACTGTTGTTCTCTATTATACAGGTTGGTGCCTGTGTGACTGGAAGTTGGTGCTTCCATCCAGTTGGTGTTGGAACATTTAGGGAGTTGGTGCTTCCTTCTAGTGGGTGCTAGAGAAACCAGGGAGTTGGTGCTAGAGAATCTAGAGATTTGGTGCTCTCAGCAAGTAGCAGCTTGCAAAATAGAGGTTGTAGCCTCATTATGAGTTGGTGCTCATATGTATGATAGTGTAAAGAATGTAAAGATTACTTATCATATAAAGAATAAGAGGTTTTTACCCTGTATGGGTTTTCTCAGGAAATATTTGTCTTTGTGTATCACATATGTGTGAATGATGTTGAATGTTCTATTGCTTACTTCCCTGCATTATTGTGACTGTCATTAAATGTTGTGTAAAGAGTTTAAAATAAGCATAATTCTGTAAGCCTAGTAACAACTTATTCACCCCCCCCCCCTCTTAGTTGTCCAACAATTGGTATCAGAGCTGGCCCCTTTTATCTAAGGGTAGATCCAAGAGCATAAACATGTCAAGCCATGAAGGAAATTCAACCAATAATGCCCCTTTGTTCAATGGAACAAACTTTGCCTTCTGGAAAGTTAGAATGAGAACCTACATTATGGCTTTAGGTGAATATGTCTGGGATGTGGTAGATACTGGTTATGTAAAGCCAGTTGTACTATCTAATAAGGATGACATACTAGAATTTAGCTTCAATGCTAAGGCTATGAATGCTATCTTGAGTGGGCTTGCAGAAGTAGAATTCGTAAAAGTTATGCACCTAGGAACTGCCAAAGAAATGTGGGACAAACTCATTAGCAGTTATGAAGGTAATGAGAAGGTAAAGGACGTCAAGATTCAAACCTACATAATACTGTTTGAACAACTGAAGATGAAGGAATATGAAACTGTTGGAAAATACTTTCTGAGAGTAGAAGAAATGGTAAATGCAATGAAAGCACTTGGTGAGAAAATTTAGGAATCTTCTTTAGTTCAGAAAATTTTGAGATCTCTACTAGATAGGTTCAACTCGAAGGTCTCTGCTATTGAAGAACTTAATGAACTAAAAACCTTGGAGTCTGATCAACTTCTAGGAACATTGACTGCATATGAAATGAGAATAGTTAAAGATAAACCCACCTCCAGAGAAGCACCATTTAAGGCAGTCGAGAATTAGGATTCGGAGCCTGATGAAATTGAAGCAAAATTTGTGAAGAGACTGAAGAAGGGATCAGGAAAATACAAAGGTAAACTGCCTTTCAAATGTTTCAACTATGGTAGGATAGGTCATTTTGCAAATAAATGTCCCCA
Organism: Picea engelmannii; assembly: GCA_009831015.1. Classification (NCBI taxonomy): domain Eukaryota; kingdom Viridiplantae; phylum Streptophyta; class Pinopsida; order Pinales; family Pinaceae; genus Picea; species Picea engelmannii. The sequence continues at coordinate 478,350 of ML789024.1, forward strand.
CAAAAGAAAGGATCAGACATGTGATGATGAGGAGAAGTACAAACACAGAAATTTCTTTAAAGAGAATAACTTTAAGAAGAAAATTCTTTGTGTAAACAATGATGATGATCCTTCAAATGATGAAGACAATGACTCCACTATTGAAGATAAACTAAATGACTTCATACTTATGGACAAAGAGGATTATGATAATATAAGCACAGGAAGTGATGCTAATGAATAAGAAGTTGTGGTTGACATGGAAGGAGAACTGATCAGTGCACTGGAAGAGATTGACAGACTAAGAATTAAGAACAGAAAGCAAAGACAATTGCTGATACAGTTCGAGAAAGACAATAAAGAACCTGATGAAGACCTTTTCCTACTAAAAGTGGAATTAGAAGAGGCAAAGAAAATCGAAGACATTCTGAAATGACAGTTATCAGAAAAGAAGGCAAGATGTGAAGCCTTAGAACAAGAAGTAGTGAAAACGAGGAAAGAGATGGAGAAGTTTCAAGCCTTGTATAATCAGAATCTATCAAGTATCAAAGCCTTGGAAGGATTAGCCACCATTCTGAATCAACAAAGGAATCCAAAGATGGAAATTGGTTTAGGTTATGAAGAGGGATCAAGTAGTGATAAGCCAAGAAACAAAGAACCCATCAAGTTTGTCAAATATACAACCAATGACAACAACAAACCTGCAGAAACAAAGGAAGACAATCAGCTGCCCAGGACGAGCAAAGAAAAAGCTGTCAGGACTGAATCTATAGAACAAAGAAATAATTTTCTCCCTGTTGAAAGACGTCATCAGCATGGAAGAAATCGATTTGCTCAAAGAAGACAACCATTTTCCAGGTACAAAGGATTTTTCTATGGCTATTTTTTCTACTGTTCTAACTTTGGTCACAAAGCTGTAAATTGTTCCTTAAGAATTAGACATGAGAAATTAATATTTCAAAGGAATAAATACTTGCCACAACAAAGAATGATACATCCAAGTAACAAACCTTCACAGATTGCAAATTGCCAAATTAAGTCTAGAGACATGCAACTAAGGAGGTCAAGAAATAATCAACAATCAATGAGTAGACAATGCTGCAACAATAATTTTGACCTATTGAACAATGAGATTGAATGCTACATTTGTCATAACTATGGACATAAATCTGTTGACTGTCAATTAAGGAACTATGAGCCATATTTGAATTCCCCTGCTGAAAATGTCAAGTTTTGGAAGAAGAAAGAAAGTGGCAAGTGTGGATTAGTGTTGTCAGCTCAAAGAAAAAGGAACCCTTGGTATATAGACAGTGGATGCTCCAAACATATGACGGGAGACAAAGGTAAGTTTCTATATCTAAGTGAAAGCAAATCAGGAAATGTAACCTTTGGAAATGATGCTCCAGGTAAAATAAAGGGTAAAGGGATGGTGAGTTTAAGTAATGGAAAAGGAAAAGCCCAAGAGGTTCTACTTGTAGATGGGCTGAAACATAATCTGCTCAGTGTAAGTCAAATGTGTGATAGAGGATGTGAAGTGGTTTTCACGTCTAAGGACTGCAAAATAAAGTCTGTAAACTCAGGACAAGTGGTGGCCAAAGGCATAAGGACAGAAAATAATGTATATGTGCTGAAAGAAAATAGAGAAGAGTGTCATATAAGAAAACATGATGAAAGATGGTTATGGCATAGGAGACTTGGACATTTAAACTTTGACCACTTAATCAAGCTAAAAAATCTTGAGGCAGTAAAAGATCTTCCGAGAATATCAAAGCCCCGAGATTCGATGTGTAAACTCTGCCAAGTAGGAAAGCTAACCAGGACACAGTTTAAGTCCAAGAACTTTAATTCAACAAAGAAATCACTCCAACTAGTTCATATGGATTTATGTGGACCATCAAGACAGGAAGGCACAGGGAAAGAAAATTACTTCATTCTGATTATTGATGATTACTCCAGACTTACTTGGGTTTCCTTTCTCAAGGAAAAAACTGAAGCATTTGAGAAGTTTAAAATATTTAAGGCTTTAACTGAGAATCAAATAGGCAAGAGGTTAAAGGTAGTAAGATCACACAGAGGAGGAGAATTTATGTCAAGTGATTTCAAGGAATTCTGGGATAAGCATGGGATCAAGAGAGAATACACAATCCCAAGAACTCCTCAACAAAATGGAGTAGTTGAGAGACAAAACATAATAGTGCAACAAATGGCCTGGTCAATGATGAATGAGAAGAACATTTGTCAAACCTACTGGGCAGAAGCAATACACACAACAGTCCATGTTCTTAACAAAGCCCACCTTAGACCACAAAGTGACAAGACACCTTATGAAATGTGGTATGGGAGACCTGCTTCAATCAAACACTTCAAAGTCTTTGGGAGTAAATGTTACATAAAGAATAATGATGAGAACCTTGGAAAATATGATGATAGGGATGATGAAGGTATCTTCTTAGGGTATGCTACAAACAGTAAAGGATACAGATGCTATAATAAGAGGCTGCATAAAATGTTTGACAGTATTGACATAAAAGTTGATGAAGGAATCCCAGCAAGAGAGGTGTACAATAATGAGTCGCCTATAGAGGACACATCTAAAGTTGAAGATGAACAAGTCCAAGAATCAGAAAATGAAGACTCTGAATCAGATGAAGACACAGATATTCAGACAGATTCAAATCAATAGACAACTTCAAATTCCTCCTCCAGAATCACTCAAAAGAATCATCCTGCAAGTCAGATAATTGGTGAAAAAGACAAAGGTGTACAAACCAAGAGAAATATAATCAATGACACCGAAAAATCGCATATAGATTTCATATCTTTGCTGGAACCCAAGAATTTTAATGAAGCTAGCAAAGATGACCATTGGGTTAAAGCAATGAATGATGAACCTGATCAGATTGAGAAAAGCAATACGTGGGAGATGGTTCATAGACTTGAAGGTAAAAATATCATTGGTTCCAAATGGATCTTTAAGAATAAGTTGAATGAGCAGGGACAAGTTGTCAGGAACAAAGCAAGATTGGTCTGTAAAGGATATGCTCAAATAGAAGGAATGGATTTTGATGAAACATTTGCGCCC
>ML789024.1:481460-508612 GCA_009831015.1 Picea engelmannii
AATATCATTGGTTCCAAATGGATCTTTAAGAATAAGTTGAATGAGCAGGGACAAGTTGTCAGGAACAAAGCAAGATTGGTCTGTAAAGGATATGCTCAAATAGAAGGAATGGATTTTGATGAAACATTTGCGCCCGTAGCAAGATTAGAAGCTATCAAAATGTTTCTTGCCTATGCTTGTCATAAAAGGTTTAAAGTCAATCAAATGGCTATCAAGTCAGCTTTTCTAAATGGAGATTTAAGTGAATAAGTCTATATGGAACAACCAGAGGGTTTCGAACTGTCTGATGACCCTCACTTGGTATGCAAGATGAAGAAATATTTATATGGGTTAAAACAAGCCCCTTGAGCCTGGTATCACAGACTGGATATGTATCTCAAAGACAAAGGGTTCAAGAGAGGAACATTTGACAACAATCTGTATATCAAAATAGAGGATAATGATATGCTCTTCGTATTCGTCTATGTAGATGACATCATCTTCAGATGTAATAAGGATTCATTGGTACAATGGTTTGCCTCTTCCATGGAGTCTGAGTTTGAAATGTCTATGATTGGTGAACTATCATTTTTTCTTGGTCTGCAAATTACTCAGAGGTCTAAAGGGATGTTCATTTCTCAAGAAAAATATCTAAGATAAATGTTGAAAAGGTTTCAAATGGAAGATTCTAAACCTATGGGTACACCTATGGTTACTGGATGCAAATTAAGAAAGGATGATGACTCACCTGATGTTGATCAAAGTTCATATAGGTCAATGATAGGCAGCCTGTTGTACATCACAGCATCTTTCCCATACATAATGCATGTTGTTGGAATGGTAGGAAGATATTAGTCTGCACCTAAATAGAGGCATTTGCAAGATGTCAAAAGGATATTCAGGTATCTGAAAGAAACAATGACTTATGGTCTATGGTATCCAAGAAATCAGAATTTTCAGTTAACTGCTTATTCAGACACAGATTGGGCAAACTGTGTTGATGAGAGAAAAAGCACCAGTGGAGGAGCATTCTTCTTGGGTGAATCATTAGTATCATGGCTTAGTAAAAAGCAAGGTTCCATTTCCTTATCAACTACGGAGGTAGAGTACATTGTTGCTGCTACCTGTTGTACTCAGGTATTATGGATGATTCAGACACTTGTAGGCTTGGAGGTAAAATACGCTGCACCGATCCCAATTCATTGTGATAACACTAGTGCCATCAATGTGTCTAAGAATCCTGTATTCCACTCCAAGACCAAGCATATTCCCATAAAATACCATTTTTTGAGAGAGCAGGTCACCAATCAGGTTGTTCAAGTCCATTACATTCCAACCACAGAACAAATTGCAGACATCTTTACTAAACCCCTAGACAAGACACCATTTGAATATCTCCGACAGAAGTTGGGTGTCATACTGTCTCACACCTAAGAGAGTCCATCATGTTAGGGGGAGTTTTATATTGATTGAATATCTGATACCTCCTAAAATTACTGCAACAACTCAGGGGGAGCATGTTTTCTTTGACATTGATATCAAAGGGGGAGAAAAAGGAGTGGTCCAGACCGGATGCTATAGTTGGAGGTCCAAACAGATTAGCGTAGTCATTCAGTTTTTCCATCAATGCCAAAGGGGGAGATTGTTGGCATGTTTATAGACAGGTGTGCTTGTCATTGATGGTAAGATCAGAGTATGAAGAAATGGAAAAACATGGACTACGTAAGCTCAGGAGGATAAGTTCAGAGGTGCATGCAGAGTGCAAGAGTGTGCTTGATAATTTGTTGGAAAACATCCAAGCAAGGAAGATTAGGGACAAATTGATCCGACTCCATTTCGGAGTTTTGGATACCGGGAGGTGGAAGTACCGAAACACTTCACCACAGGAGTCTTGGAATTGCGAAATGCGGAACGCCGAAATCCTAAAAGTAGGAGACAGTTTCGGAAACTGGGAGTTGAAGTGTCGAAACACTTCACCACAGGAGTCCTGGAATCGCGAAATGAGAAACACTGAAATACCAAAAGTAGGAGACAGTTTCGGATATCGGGAGTTGGGATGTCAAGAACTCTTACTACAGGAGACCCGAAGTCAAGAAATGCGAAATCGCAAAATAACCTTAGCCGTCAAATTGAAGTTTGATCTGGACCGTTGATCCAAATCCATTTCAGAGTTTTGGATACCAGGAGATGGAGGAATCAAGTGTCGAGACTCCTCATCACAGGAGTCCCGAAGTTGCGAAGTGCAAAAAGCTGATCTGACTTCATTTCAGAGTTTCGCAGACCAAGACTTGGAAGTGTCAAGAACATTCACATCAAGAATGTTGAAATCATGATATGCAAAATCGTGAAGTGATATGGGTTGACAGATCCAGGAGGTGAATGTGGTAGACCACATCAGAAAGGATAGGTGGAAGACTATGACACATGGCATGATCAGACAACGACAAGTGTCAAGTTGATTTGGCATTTCAGGCCACTGGAAATCACAATTCTGAGTGACACGTGACAACCACTCGGGTCATGACATGTCATCGAGTGACACAAGACTGACCTCATTCTGAGAGTTTTTTCTTCGGGAGTTTTAACTCCATCACTCCCCCAAAGTCCCGAAGGCTAAAGTCCCGGGGTATAGGATAGTCATCCGTTCACCATGGATCGAGGACCATTGATCTGGAGATCGAAGCACTTGTGTGATTGGAGAGTGGTCATATTCTGGTGGTCACATCATCAAAGAACTACAGAAGAGAGATCAAAGTGGCAAGCTCCATTTCAAAGTTTCGGGGATCGGGACATGGAGCGTAAAGAAATCTTCACATCAAGGATGTCAAAATGTTGAATTGCGAAATCACGAAAGCGCTTTATGGATAAGTGCACGATCACCGATGGTGGTCACATCGTCGAAGAGCTATAGAGAAAAGATTGATTATTCAAGATCCATTTCAAAGTTTTGGAGATCGTGACTTGGAGAGTCTAGATGCCTCACAATAGGATTGTCGAATTGCCGAAATGTCGAAATGCGAAACATGTTTCGACTCAGCCTATTGTCACAGCCATTGGTAACATCAACGGAAGATGGAGGAAGGAGCTAGTGCATCCAAGCTCAATTTCGGAGTTTCAGGGATAAGTACGTGAAGCATAAAGAAACCGTAACCACAGGAATCCCAAAATGCCAAAATGCGAAATGGCGAATTAAATGTAAGATCCTACAAACTCCAGCCAACGGTGCAGGTGATTTTGAATATGATCGGAGGGCTATTGTTGCACTTCACAGTGTAACTTCTAGAAATGACTGATGGTCTCTGCTAGAGGATGAGCTCGACTATGATGAAGAAGATGAAGACTCGAAAAGCCAAGGAATCTCAGTATAACACCCAGTGATGTTGGACGCGTGTGTGGAACCACCAGAGAAGCTGAAGAGTTGTAATGATGATTAGGTAGAGTACTCGACATGAGCAGGAGATGTAGAACTAAGAGTGGTTGAGGCCGGAGGTAGGGAAGAGGTGGAAAAGAGAAGTGCGAGTAAACACCCCGATGTGGATAACAGTGGGAGGGGGAGAGCATGCAGGAGCTTGGTGCATATTGCATGCACAAGGAGCACAGAGACTATAAGAATGCAAAAAAAAGAAGAGATCTGGGTGGTTGCTATAGGGTGTGATTAAGGTGTGAAGAAGGAGACAGAGTGCAGCAACAGAAATGCACAGAAGGGGAATGGTGCATTGAAGGGACATGGCATAGAGAGCATAAAAGGAAAAAGAACAAAAAGCGCAAGAAGTGTGCAGAAGACACTGATGCAGACAGAGCAGTGCAGTGTAGTAAAACAATGATGAGACCGGTAAGCCATCGAAGAACTTGATATCATTGTAATAAGTCTTAATAGAAAAGATTTATATTTTAGGGTGGTAGGGAGGTGATAGGGAGGAATGTTGTCCTCAGAGGTTCAAGTGGGTGCTTGAACATAGGGAGTTGTAGCTTCCATCTCGTTGCAGCTAGAGAAACCAGGGTGGCAGGGTGGTGCAAGGGATAACTGTTGTTCTCTGTTATACAAGTTGGTGCCTATGTGACTGGAAGTTGGTGCTTCCATACAATTGGTGCTGGAACACTTAGGGAGTTGGTGCTTCCTTCTAGTGGGTGCTAGAGAAACCAGGGAGTTGGTGCTTCCTTCTAGTTGGTGCTAGAGAATCTAGAGAGTTGGTGCTCTCAACAAGTAGCAGCTTGCAAAACAGAGGTTGTAGCCTCATTATGAGTTGGTGCTCATATGTATGATAATGTAAAGAATGTAAAGATTATTTATCATATAAAGAAGAAGAGGTTCTTACCTTGTATGGGTTTCCTCAGGAAATATCTGTCTCTGTGTATCACATATGTGTGACTGATGTTGAATGTTCTATTGCTTACTTCCCTGCATTATTGTGATTGTCATTAAATGTTGTGTAAAGAGTTTAAAATAAGCATAATTCTTTAAGCCCAGTAACAACTGATTCACCCCCCCTCCCCACCCCCCCTCTCAATTGTCCAACAAAGAAAAGCAAGACAATTAAGCTACAACAAATTAATTAACTAAATAAGAATATACATGTACAGGAAATAAAAAGAGAGAAATTAAATTAGGAAATACAAAACAAACATAAGAACAATCACCAGACTGCTGGTGGGCCCCCCAGCAAGTTGTGGCTACCTCCTACAAGCACACCATGAACTTAACAAGGAGAATTCACCATGAAAGATTGAAAACGCAGTTTTGGCACAATTCTGGAAATGTAAAATACCAAAACAGAGAAAAATGAATTTGTCTCTAATCTAATGGCTCTTCTACTTGGTTAACAATCTACTGACCATCCTATTAGTATTTATAATCTTACAACCCAAGTGGTCGGCCACAGGAGGGTCGAACCACTTCTAATTTTGGAAAAATACAATAAATGATGCCCTAATAGATAAAATGGAGCGAGCCAATAATCGCCTTCTTTGTACAACTGAAACTGAGTTGTCTATAGCTTAATAGATGGAGGGGATAAGGAAAAACAGAACCCATGTTCCTGATTCGCCCAACACTAGTCGCCAATGCCATAACTGCCAACTCGCCTTCTATTTCTATGTAATATAGAGTGTTGGAATGAGTGTCGGATCGGGTACCGGAACGAGTCCTGGAACAAGTGCCAAATCAAGTGTCGGAACTAGAAACATAGTGCGTTTTTTCCCTGTAACACCAAAAAAGTGTGAATTAGCTCTTGGAAACCATAAAACATGATGAATTATACTTGATTCAATCATTAAACATGAATTACATGTACCTTATGGCGTTCATACCATTTTATCATGAAATTCTTTAAAAAGCTCCTTTAAAGGATGAAAAACACATATGTACATGTGGTAAAAATGTATAATATTCGTCATAAAAATGATCATATCTTGGGCCCAACATTACCCCCACACTTACAATTTTGCAGGTCCCACTACAAACAAAAAGAAGTTACCCCTTGTGAATAGGTTTGCTGAGGAGGATCAACTTTCGAACCCTTTCCTTCTTGTTGTGAAGACTTTGCCTTGTGCCTCTTGTGTTGCTTTAATTGTGCTCTGAGGCTGCAGTTAGATTTAGTCATTTCATCAACCAACCACTGAAGGGAGTTAACTTTTATTTGAAGGACTTCATTGTCGTGATGAAGGTGTGCATCTATTGTCTTCCTCTCTTCCAACTATTGAAGAAGCTGATGGTTTTCTTTTTGTAGCTGCTCTATGGTTGGAACATAATCGATGATCTCTTAGGAAGGATTAGATCCTTTGAGGGATGCGAACAATCTATTAGTTTTAGGATCTAGATTGGGCATGAGTGAAGTAGGAGTGATGGGAGATCGGTAAGGTGAGGTAGGTTCTGATTTTTTTTTCCTTAGTGGCTCTAATCCATCTGCAAAGACTTCCCTAAGTTGCTTATGAGGGCTCTCAAGGTCCCAGGATACTTGGATCGGATCCGAAGCAGGTGGAGGTTTTGCATAAGGTTTGATTCTTGTGTTCCAGGTACTCTTCCGAAAGGGTCCTTTATCAAATCGATTGGCTCCCCTCTTGTTTGTAGGAATGATGGGAAAGTCTTGCTGCATTACTTCTTAGATATTTTTAGGTGTAGGATCAAGAGAGAGTGAAAGCATTGGGGGGTCAACAATAGGCTTCTTTTGGTCTTTTCTCTTGGTCTTTTTATCCGATGAAGAAGTAGGGATGTCAACAAGATTTTGGTATTGTTCCAGCAAAGAGAGGTTTTGTGCAAAGGAGTTTGGAGTTCTTGGAGAGTGAAGCTTGGATGGAGAGATAGTTTTTAGGCTAAGTGGCTTTCTGCCAGCCTTAACTATCAAGTGGGGGTTTGCAAATTGGTAGATAAAGGCATCCCAATTTTGCCCCTATTTCTCTAACTCGGCTAGAACAAGGAGCTTGATCAAGCCATGGTGGAAGAGACTGTTGTGGGGGTTAGTCAAATTTTTCCTCACTTGGGAGGACATCTTCTCCAATCTTTTGAGAAAATAGAAGGGGAAGTTTAAGGGTTTGTTGAATAGAAAATGAGCCAGCAATCTAAAATGACAAGATTTGAAAGTAGAGTATCTACCTTCACATGTAATTAAACTTGTGATGACGATGAGGGGATTGACCAATTCTACCTTTATCCACTCCTTAGCATACCCCTTTTCTCCTGAAATGCTCTCGAATTCAGGCTTAAACACCCTGTTGTAACTTGAGCGCGGCAATTGATGGTTTTTGAACCATCTATCTCCCATTCTTGGGAGCTTTGTTGCAGCAGCAATGGACTCTTCCATGAATTCAAAGGTGAGAGACCCTACACGTGTTTTCTTACCATCAAAACCGATTGCAAATTGCATGGAGAGTCCATCATCATGGCCCTACAAGCTAGACAAAAATGGCCCCCATCTTGCGCACAAAAACACTTCTCTGCACTATGCAAATTTGGTAATGGAAAACAATTCTGCATAGGAGGAGGTTTTGTATCTCTTGGGAATTGTGATAGAGGTGAATTTAACCAATAAAGGGCGCGAACAGGCCAAGAGATGGCATGAATTGGGCATGGTCTGAGTGTGATTTAAATAGGGGATGAATTGGCAGAGGTTGGGTGTGATTCCTTAACACTGGGTAGAGAAAATGGAAAGGGTAAGTGAGATAATAGAGTGCCCAATCCGATTTTGGAGGCTCTTATGGTGGAGTACATTCCCCACATGTGCACGCGAGCTGCCATGTGTGGGAAATTCAAATTCGATGGCAAGCTTTGGGGCAATGTAGTAATGCGTGGTTAGATAAATGTGCAAGTCTGTTGACTTGGACATTTGATCATAAACATATGAAGCATCTTTAATCAATGCCTGAAACCAATTCAATTGAGTGATTGAGTTCTAGTTACCTGGAATCTAGGACAGTTAATGGTGTGTATGGCACTTCATTGGACACTTCAAACGACATCTCATACGACACCTCATCTAGTACTTTTGTTTTAATTACATTTTCACATCTTATAATGGATAGCCTACAAATTTAAAGTGTTTTTGACAACCACAGTGGTTAATGAGCAGAGGCAGAATGCTCCATGCTCACCCAATCTTCTTGTATATGAAATGTAATGTCAAAAACCTATAATGAATGGGTTATAGAAAGCATAAAATGTAATGTCAAACCTACAACATGCAACATGTAATGAATAATAAACCGATAAAGAGTGGTCTGTTAAGTGTGTTTTCAGTAGTTTATAGCACACAGGAGTTTAAGCATTTCAAAAATAACATGACTATCAATGTAATAACCTGTATCATAGAAATAATACAAAAACTCTTGCAAATAATTATTTCTCTAGGAAATGATCATTTGTTAGCTCATGAACCCCTCCCCCACACCTAAGTATTGTGACACCTCACAATCAAAAGTATAGGAAACTAGTCAGTATCCCCCAATAGCCGAAGATTTATAGTATGTCAAGTGTAAAGATAAAATTTAACAGCTTGTTCTGGCGAGACAGTTAGAATATGGCCCCACCTATAGGATAATATATCCTATATATAGATAAGAAGTGGTAGGCAAGAGAGTTTCAATATAGTCTTAGAGTCATTTCCCAATGTCAAGTTTATGAGATTCATTAACCTTATCTTAACCACACATACTCCATGTCAGCTTTGTCTGCAAGTAATGCCATATATCAGTACAAGTTTAGATTTATTATTTATTTTTGTTAGATCATCATCCTCGCTAAGTAGAATGCCCTAGTGCCAGTAAGCCTGTTCAGTACTCCGGTGGGTTTACCTAGTCATACCACAGGCCAGTACCCACGGCTAGCAGACCTATTCAGTATCCTGGTGGGTTAGCCTTTTAAACCCTCAGAGACTGTCCCTCCATCCTTTAAGATTTTAGTATAATATTTCTTATGCAAGAAGATGGGGGAACAACTTTGAAACAACTTTTTCTTTCTTTTTCTTTTTAATTGGGATGGTATTTATGTTAGAGGATGGCTTTCCGTTATATTATTAGTGATTGTCCCAATGTAAGGGGTACTTAAGAAGACATGCCCTATCTAAATATATGATATAATCAAGCTATTTAGTGTGTAGTGGATGGTACTATTGAGAAAGAACAGAAATGTATCTCTAGGTTCAACTTACTTTCTTTTGTTGTAATTATTATGATGTTTCCATGACTAACTACTAATTAGACCACCTTGTTACTCTTTGATAAAGACACTTGACTTACTTACTCAGGTTTCTTGGAAAAACTGTACAAGAGACCTCTAGGCTTGATAGTTACGGTATCACTTCCTTATACAGTGATGAAGAGTTTCAAGAGAAACTGCTTTAGAATGCCTTAAAAAATGAGAATGTTTGAAAAAACACGGCTAACTACAGTAAGTCAATATTCAGTTGATGCTTTAATAGACACAAAATTCAAGTATAACCAATGTTTTGAAGAAACATCTTTGAAACTATGTACTCATGATGAAATAATTACTTACTGAAATATCTAGAATTGCCTTATTAACAAAATGAAAAAACTATTTACATATATACAATAGGAAACTCATAAATTTTTTCAAGAACAAGGGGGGACTTCCCCATCTACTAAGGCCAATGCCTTGTCAGTTGTCATGACCTATAGAAAATCTTCTCTGGAAATGGGCTTATGATAAAATTTAAGTCGGTGTCCATTTACCACAAAGGAGACTTGTCCATCGTCATTTTTTTTAATTTTTACAACTCCATTGTCATATATAGTGTCTACCTTGTAAGGGCCCAACCATCAGGTGGTGAGCTTGACTTTAAAGGTTTTGAATCGGGAATCAAACAATAGGGCCCAATCACTAGGCTGGAAGTGCTTATTCTTAATAAACTTTTCATGCCACTTGCTCCTCTGGTTCTAGACTAATATCGTCTGTTGGATGGAATTTTGCCCGATTTCATCCAACTAATTTAGTTGTAGGGCTCATTGATTTTGAGCCTCATCCAGGTTCAATCCTAACTCCACGGCATTACGAAAGGTCCTTACTTGGAATTCTATAGGTAAAAGTACTTGTTTCCTGTACACTATATCATAAGGGGTATGCCCAGTGGTATTCCTCCAGGTAGTCTGGTATGCCCACAAAGCCTCTGGGAGCCTATTAGCCCAATCCTGGTGATGTAACTGAATGATCTTGGTCAATATGGCTTCTAGAACTTTGTTTGTTGATTCTACCTGACCATTGGCTTGTGGGTGGTATGGAGAATATTTACGGTGTTTAATCCCATATTTATCTATTAGCGCTTTCATCATCTTCGATGTGAACTGAGTTCCTTGGTCGGTAACAATTTCACGAGGGACACCGAAGCGGGTAAATATGTCTTCATAGATAAATTCGACAACTGACTTCTTTGTGGCCCTGAATAGGTCTTTTTCCTCTACCCATTTGGTGACATAGTCCGTACAAACCAAAATATAGTTCTTCCTATGGGACATGGGTGAAATTGGTCCTACAAATTCAAGGGCCCATTTTTTGAAGGGTTCTATCATAACTTGGGCCTGCAAAGGCATTTCGTCAGATGACGTAGGTATTCCTATCCTTTGGCAACTATCACAACTTCTCACATACTTGGAAGCATCTTTCAAAATGCTAGGCCAATAGTAACTTGAATGTAATACCTTATATGCTATGCGTTTGTCTGAGAAATGGCCACCACATGGTCCATCATGACAACTATGTAGTATATTAGGTACCTTGTCCTCTCAGACACATCTACGAATAATCAAATTAGGACCTGTGCGAAAAATATCATGACCAACCCAAGAGTAATTAGCACTTTGTGTAATAATTTTCCGCTTTTCATGAAGTGAAAAATGAGACGGTAACTTCCTAGTGGCCAGATAGTTTTCCATATCTAGAAACCATGGATTATTGACAGAAAGGGAAAAGGGTGCTCATCTGAGAAACTATCATCTATAAGGATATCATCATCCTCATTTTTTATTTGGGAAAGAAAGTTAGCTACTACATTATCCTTTCCAGGTCGTTCAAGCACAATGATATTAAATTCTTGCAATAATAAGAGCCACCTAGTCACTCGCCCATTAGTTATAGGTTTGTTCATGAGGAACCTAATGGAGGAATGATCGGTGTGTACAAATACTTCATAACCTGTAATGTAATGACGAAAATTTTTAATAGCATGAACAACTACCAATAATTCTTTCTCGGTAATTATGTAGTTCAACTCGGCATGGGACAATGATCCAAAAATGAAGGTATTACTGATAAATCGCAAGTTAGTTTAATGTACTTTTTGCATCAGATCGTTAAGAATTCGAAATACATAAACTTGTTATCTTGTTTGCGGAATATCAAATGTGAATTTTACTTGATGATTATTAATGTATAAAGAGATCATCCATTAATATTCATGCTGCAAATGAAGAGAATAGAAAAGCAAAACAGAAAGAGAAATAGAGACAAGAGGTTGATAACGGAGTTCACCAATCGTTGGCTACGTCTTCGGGCCCGCTTCCAAGTGCAGGACCTCTTTATTGCTCTTTAAAATGCTCAAAGTTCTCTTAAAATGCTCTTTGTTGTTACATTACATGCTTCATGTCTTTTGTGAAATACCTCCTTTCTCAGATTCATGCATGCACCATCAAAATCCTCTCAACAACATGAGAAAAACGCCTCTCAAAACATGAGAAAAGGCCAAAATTTACAAACTGCTCCTTCAAAACCTTGCATCAAAAAGTTCTCCTACAATCTTCAAAAAGCCTAGTTCTTATAGTTTTCAAGTCTCGGATGAGGAATCCCAACTTCCCTCAAGATCTGGCCTCTTTCTGGGAACAAATCCCCCTTCAAATGGCCTAAAATCCTCAAAAAATCCATTTTTTGGGCATAATATCAGGCAAAAATCACCTCTGTAATGTTTAAAAACCCCTTTTAAACCAAAAATGCAGAGTAGCCCCCAATACAGGGCATGCGCCCCCTTTACCAGGTCACATGGGGCCACATGGCCAAGTGCCAACGCTCCAAGTGCTATGCGCCAACCCCCTTAACTATTAGCTCCTAGTTTTGGGGTGCCTTCCATGGGATCTGGGCTAATCTGCCCTTGGGTGCACCTAGAATTAGCCCTTGGACATGATCTTGTAATGAAACCACGTGTTGGGGCTTAGCCCTAGCCCCCTTGCACCCTCCTTTGGATATTTGACCCCAAAACTATAGGAAAGTGGGATTTTTTCATAAATTTGACTTTTGGCAAGTTCATAATTGAACTTTTCCAAAGACTTGGAGCTAGCCATGGGTCAGAGGTTCAAATCCCATGGACCTCAAAATACTTTTTTACATGGAAACCAATAGTGAAGTTCCACGTGGCTGCCCATCTCTGGGCCATGTGGCACTTATTTATTCGCCAGTTGACCATTGACTTTTGCCATAGAACAATCTGATTGTCGTGCGATATTTTTCACATCCGGAGTCTGTTTTGAGGAAATGAATATATGGACGAAATCAGTGTGACGAGTTGGTCGTGATGGAATTGGTTTCATCTAATTCTGAGAACTTTGATTTTTGAGCATTTTTTTAGCCTGGGGAGCCTCCTGGATCATTCCTCCCCACTTGGGAAGCTCTTGGACCACCAAAAGTCTGCTTTTACTCAAGTAATAAGTGAGGGTACTGCCTCCCCACTTTGTCCTGTATCATCCATCCTCTCTGCTAGATAATGATCACCTAACTAATCACAACAAACATGAAAACTGAGATAGCATTGTTTATCAAAGTAATCATTTCATTTATCACACAATCATCTATATTCTTTGTTGCACTTTGCAGCCATACACCACTGAACAACAACAAACTAATCAACAATATTGAGTATGCAAATGAAAATGACAAAACATGCTCCCCCTTTTGAACAGGAACATTAATCAAATTATGCAGCTGAACCTCATGCTGTAACCCTGGTGACACTTCATGACTATTAGAAACATACTGAACCATCTCATGTTTAGCATCACAAACTTCATGTTTTGTTACGGACATAAGTGTTAAAGTTTTTCTTTCATTTACTATTCTTTTTAATTGCCCTATAGTTGCAAAGGACCTGTCAGTTTTCATGCGATGAGCATGAACAATGTACTCCTTCCCAACTTTCTTGAAGCAATACTTATTTTCCTCCCTGTAGAATATGGATTTCCTATCATAAAGGTATGGGCTTCCCAATACAATTCCACATATGTCCAGTGGCACAATATCAAGCTCTACTTCATCAACATAATTAGAAGTGATTGCAAACTTGATTTTACATTGCTTGGTTACTTGTAAATTGTTATCAGCACATATCCATCCCAATGGATATGGTTTAGGATGTGACTTAGTTTCAAGTCCCAAGTTATTTTCAACATCTTCATTGATTAGATTGGCTTGTGATCCACTGTCTACAAGAGTATCAAATTTAACATTATGTGTTATAACCCTTATGTGGAAAAGTTCATTCCTTTTATACTCATCATTTACATCAACTGAACTAGAAGAGCTAGAACTTGCAAAAAAATTTATACCTCGGATTCCCATAGCTACAACTTGTGTCTCATCACCAGAATCTGATCCAAGATCCACTTGAATTGTCACAGCTGTGGTATTCTTCCTTTCGTGGTTGGAAAACTTCTTTGGCTTCAATTTAGGATGTAAGACCCAACAATGATCTTCATCATGGCCTACTTTCTTGCAATGCTTGCAAGTAGGCTTCTCCTTTCTTGTTGTGGCTGTCTTCTTCTCTTTCCTTTTTTGTGCATCCTTTCTTTTCCAAGTATCTTTAGAAACAGTATCACCAACATTATCTTTACTTGATTCAATGTGAATGGCTTGTACACATACTTCATCAAAGTTAGAAGGATTTAGCATAAGAATAGTGTGCTCAAGATAAGAATGTAAACCACCAATATATTTTAGGAGTGTCTCTTGTGTATATAATGGAATACCCAAATTTAAATCTTTCTTATGAAATATATGAGTATATTATTATACACTTTGACCTTTTGATTGCCTTAAAAATTTCCAATTCATCATTTCTTGTTGCATGTAAGCTAAAGGGTAAAATTGTTGTTTTAATGCAATAACAAAATCATTCCAGGAAGAGATTGTTTTACCACTTTTCTTAAGATCATCTCTAGTTCTGATTTCCCACCAAATGAGAGTTGTGCCTCCCAATTTGAGACTTGCTAGTTGGATCTTATTTTCATCATCAACAATCCTTTGTATCCTGCAATAGACTTCTAATTGTCTCACCCAATTATCTAGCTTTTCAACATCTAAGTCACCATCATAAGTGGGTAATTGAAACTTTACATCTAACTTTAATAACGACATATAAGAAGAATGATGAGTTTTTTGCTTATCCTTGGAGGAATGTACACTTTCTTCATTATTAGATGATGGGGATGAAGGAGAAGAAGGTTCCGAAGGTCCTCCTTCTTCTCTTACCGAAGATTCACCTTCTTCAACTTTTGGATTCCTTCGCTGACCTCTTTCATGGTAAATCTCCTCTACCATGGCTTGCATCAATTTAAAGGCCTTGAATAAATCATCTTCAGATTTGAAGGGACCCAATTTCTGTGGCGAAGACATCTCTTGCTTATGCAGTCGCCTTTGAATCTCTATTTCAAGAGCCTCAAGTTGGCCTTCTCCTCACTTGAGTTTTGCTCTCATGAGCATCCAATGCTTGCAATTCCTATCAAAACTTCACAACCAAATGCTCTAATACCATAAACTTGATCCAAAAAGGAAGGTATTACTAATAAATCGCAAGTTAGTTTAATGTACTTTTTGCATCGGATCGTTAAGAATGCGAAATACATAAACTTGTTATCTTGTTTGTAGAATATCAAATGTGGCTTTTACTTGATGCTTATTAATGTATAAAGAGATCAGACATTAATATTCATGCTGCAAATGAAAAGAATAGAATAGCACAACAAAAAGAGAAATAGAGACAAGAGGTTGATAACGGAGTTCACCAATCATTGGCTACGTCTCCGGGCCCGCTTCCAAGTGGAGGACCTATTTATTGGTCTTTAAAATTATCAAAGTTATCTTACAATGCTCTTTATTGTTACATTACATGTTTCATGTATTCTATGCAATACCTCCTTGCTCAGATTCATACATGCACCATCAAAATCCTCTCAACAACATGAGAAAAACGCCTCTCAAAACATGAGAAAAGGCCAAAATTTACAAACTGCTCCTTCAAAACCCTACATCAAAAAGTTCTCCTACAAGCCTCAAAAATCCTGGTTCTTATAGTTTTCAAGGCTCAAATGAGGAATCCCAACTTCCCTCAAGATCTGGCCTCTTTTTGGGATCAAATCCCCCTTCAAATGGCCTAAAATCCTAAAAAAATCCAATTTTTGGGCATAATATCAGGCAAAAATCACCTTTGTAGTGTTTAAAAACCACTTTTAAACCAAAAATGTAGAGTATCCCCCAAGACAGGGCACGCGCCCCCTTTACTAGGTCACATGGGGCCACATGGCCAAGTGTCAGTGCTCCAAGTGCTATGCACCAACCCCCTTAACTGTTAGCTCCTGGTTTTGGGGCGCCTTCCATGGGATCTAGGCTAATATGCCCATGGGTGCACCCAGAATTAGCCCTTGGACATGCTCCTGTAATGAAACCACATGCTGGGGCTTAGCCCTAGCCCCATTGCGCCCTCCTTTGGATATTTGACCCCAAAACTATAGTAAAGTGGGTTTTTTTCAAAAATTTGACTTTTGGCAGGTTGGTAATTGAACTTTTCCAAAGACTTGGAGCTAGCCATGGGTCAAAGGTTTGAATCCCATGGACCCCCAAATACTTTTTTACATGCCAACCAATAGTGAAGTGCCACGTGGCTGCCCATGTCTGGGCCATGTGGCACTTATTTATTTGCTAGTTGACCATTGACTTTTGCCATAGAATAATTTGTTTGTCGTGCGATATTTTTCACATCTGGAGTCTATTTTGAGGAAATGAATATATGGAAAAAATCAACACAACGATCCGGTCACGATGGAATTGGTTTCATCCAATTCTAATAACTTTGATTTTTGAGCATTTTTTGACCCTGGGGAGCCTCCTGGATCAAACAAATTCTTGCTTACAAAATAAATGGCATAGGACTACTGGTCTTTTTTCTTCCCTAATACCCCTTCTATTGTTGTGTCAGAGGCATCAGTGGATATATGAAATGGGAGAGTCCAATTGGGCCCTCTAAGAACTGGTGCCACAGATAGCTTAGCTTTCAGGGTTTCGAAGGCAGTTTGACACTGCTAAGTCTAATAATGACCTCAATATTTGCAGGATCGACTTTTATTCCTTCATATGAAACATGATGTCCTAGAACCACTCCTTCCATTAAAAACATTTATCATTTTTCATGACTTAGGGATAGGTTCATTTCCTGGCATCTGATGAGGACTTTTTCTAAGTTGTCTAAGGCTTCCTGGTAAGTTTTTCCATAGACTGTGAAGTCATCCATGTAGACCTCCACACAATCATGAATAAGATCGGAAAATATCCCTAATACTGCTTGTTGAAATGTGGCAAGAGCATTACACAATCCAAATGGTAAGACCCTATAGGCATAGGTGCCCCACGGACAAGTAAAGGTAGTCTTGTCCTAGTCCTTAGGTGCTATAAGAATCTAGTTGTACCCGCTGTACCCATCTCGAAAGGAGAAATACTTCTTTCCGAACAAGGTATCTAGAACTGGGTCAATGAAAGGAAGAGGAAAGTAGTCTTTCAGAGTGGCCTTTTTGAGTTCCCAAAAATCAACACAGATTCTCCATTTCCCGGTCACTTTCTTTGGAACCACTACAAGCGGGGATACCCACTTACTATCAGAGATGGGATAAATAAATCCGTCATTTAGCAACTTTTGAATCTCCTCCTTGACCATATCTTTGAGTGTTGGGTTCATCCTTCTCTGAGGTTGCCTAACATGTGTCACTTCCCCCTGGGTATATATGTGATGGATGCATCTGTCAGGGTGTATACCCTTCATGTCAGTGTATTCCTAGGAAAATGCTCCTAATTGTTCTTTAAGGATATCTACTAACTGTTTCTGTTGGTCTGTATATAGCTCAAAGTTTATATGTAAAAAATTCCCTAGACTAATCTCGTAGGGCATAGTATAAGACATGGAAGAATCATCTATTTTGAAAATAAAAGATGTCGAAGACAAAATGGATGGGTCTAATTGTTCTTGAAATTATTCCCCACACATGTACTCAAATTGGGGAAAAGACTGTGGAAAATCCACACATGTAATAGCAGAAATGAATTGTTTTAGCACATTTTCGATTGTGCGCTCCTGAAGTGCCCTTGCATGGTCACTTGGCAATATGGGTTCTTCTCAGTCTTCATTCTCGTATGAACATTCAAGCCACCATAGATTCTCCATAATAGCTTGAGCTAGAGGGTAAATGGCGAGCTTCTAGATTCTCCTTCTCTACAACCAATAAATGCATTGGCTATAGCTAGCCAAGGTCTTCCCAAAATAACGGGATGGCCTCTGGTAGAATATTTTGAATGAATGACAAGAAAATCTACGGGGTACTCCCATGAGGCTAAAGTAACCATGACATCATCTAAAATTCCTTCAGGTATAACCCTAGTCTTATCTGCTAATTCCAAAATGGTTGGGGTAGGCCGAAGAAGAGGTTGTAACTGTAATTGTTCCAAGGTAGTAGCGGTCATAACATTTATGGTTGACCCTAGGTATATGAGAGTGTTTCCAATGGAGACCTCATTAATGGTTATGGTCACTACGGGGTTTCTTGGATTCCCATATTTTGATAGCTTTGGTTGCTCTGATATGTACTCAGAGAGTCCCCCTACCAAGTGTATTGTAGGAGGGTCCTTTTTCTTCCTACCTGGCTTCTTGATACACAATTCTTTGACTACCTTACCATAGATTGGAATATCTTTAAGATCTTGAAGCAGGGGAATCTTGACACAAATATTTTTCAACTCATTCAAAATGTCAAATTTCGGTCGGGTGGTAGGTTTCTCGATTACCAATCAGTCTAGATAAGGAGGTACCTTCATAATTTGTGAAGGTTTATTTTGGGGAATCTTGGGTTCTTGATTCTTCAAGATAGTAACATCTTCCCACCTAGTGTCATCCATGGGTTGTTTTGTGATTTCTTCTTCTTCTTCTTCCTAGATGACTACTGAGGGTCTCTGCCTCTCCAGAAATTTTCCCGATCTTAGTTGAATTTCCTGTAATGGAACAGAAGTAATAACATATGTCAAGAAGGCCTACATCTCAACATTGTTAAGAGGTTTAGGGGGCTTATTATTAGGATTCGGCACTAGATGTGCCGGTAATAGTGTTGGTTTCGAGGAGCTTGCATTTTGAAATTGTAGTGGTTGTTGTTGTGGGATAGAAGGTAAAGGTGGTGGAACAAAACTTGGCAAAAGTTGTGGAGTGTTTGATGAGAACTAAGGATAAGGGTGGTTGTACATAGGGATAGGTGGAGCTTGAGGGTTTCCTTGGTTGTGTCCTCACCTCCATCCTTGAATCCAAGGATGTTGGTACTGAGTAGACTAGTTTTTCCAACCTGGTGAGTTCCACTATTGTTGTTGATAATAGGGTGGAACTTGAGACTGTAGATCCAGGTATATGGGTTGATTCCTAGGTTTCCATGGCCTCCTAGGTGCATAAGAATACTCCCCGGGATCTCCACTCCTATAGATGGATAATAAACCAGGCAATGATGGACATTTTTCAGTCACATGGTCTTTTGTACAGAAGCCACAAACTAAAATGTTATCTAATGGGCACTCCCTTGAGGAATGCTTCCTCCTGCATCTTGGGCAATATATGATCATTGCTGCATTTTCCTCCTCCTGTTTCTTTTTGAGTTTAAGGGTATCCAACTGGGAACCTATTGTTCTTAAGATGCCAATATTAAAATTTTCTAACAGGTTGCCTATCTCTGCTCTCATAATACCATCTAAACTAATTGGTTTTAAGCTTCTATTGTAAGGGTCTTGAACATTATTCCTTGTTTTGGCTCTACTCCTTGAGAAATTTTTACACATTTCACATATTTCAACAAATGGTTTATGAGAGATGTCACCTGATTCCATCAGGTTAAGCATCTCTAAATATTCTTCTTAAATTCCCTTAAGGAAAAGATCCCTAATTGCACCCTCTGGGAGGTCATGGTATTTTGACTTCTGCGAGATATAACCAAATTTTCCATATAATCTTCTAGGGTCTCGTCTTCTAATTGTTGGATTTTAAAAATGTCATTATGAGACCCTTTGGTCTTGTAGTAGTCTTGGTACTTCTTAGGAAATATGTCTTTCATGGCTTCCCAAGACCTAATACTGGATTCTCCCAACCCCATGAACCATCTTAGTGCAAAGTCTTTGAGGGTGGCAGGAAAGAGTTTTAATTTATGGGCATCTTGTACGTAGTTGTAGCTCCTACACAAGATGTCAAATTCAAATAGGAAGGTTTCTGGATCTTCACTGTTTTTACTGTGAAAGGTAGGCAGTGCTAAGAGAGGAATATTCTTCATGTTGACATTCAGAGTGGTGTCTAAAATTGGAAACCTGAAGGTAGTTTCAGTTTGGTTTCCAGTTTCTTATTCCTCTCTGTGTCTTACATTGTTATGGTCTTCCTAATCATCCATATTGGCTTGATTTCTGAAAAGAGAGTACCTAGGTGGTTTTATCTTTGAAGAAAACAAGGTTTCCCTTTGATGGAAAGGTCTTCCTATGGATTGGATGTCTGAGACTCTACTTGATCCAGTTGAGACTATTGATGCCAAAGTTTATGTGTCAATTTGAGAGATGATTACATTGGTTGAACTACCAAACAAAAGATTCACCTGTTCAGGGTCTATGATGTCCTTAAAATTAGCGTCCCCTGGTGGTGGTGTAAAAGAAAAGGTTGTATTGTTTGTTTCTGTGGAAGACTCGAGTGGTATTGCCTCCTGTCCTAATATGATTGATGCTTCAGTTTCTTGTTCTATAGTGTTCCCTGTGTTCGTCCCTTCAGAGACTATTTTAGCTCTTTGAGTTGAGCTAGATTTTGTTTTTCGGTATCGGTCTGTGGATTTTATAAGCGGAACATTCCTTCCCCCAAAGAGATCGAAAGGAACCTTGGTTGAAATGTTTGATTTTTATTTAATGTATCTACCTTGTGGGTCTCGAAGTCTATTCATGAAAGAAAGAAAAAACAAAAAGAAAAAGCTATCATTTGATTTCTAGGTCTATTCATGAAAAATAAAAACAAAAAAAAAGAAAAACTACCATTGGGTTTGGGGGAACCTGCTATAGAATATGTGCAGGTACTTACCTCTCATCTTAAAGTTCCCCCTCCACCAAAATAATGCTAAGGTCTAGAAATGGTTTAATTCCTAATTACTTCTTACCTTGAGACAACTCCCCGACAACGCCACCAAAAATGATGGGTGTTCTATATGCACTAAAAACACATTAAAAACCCTTAATTAAATTGTCAACCTGGGGTAATTAAACTTAGAGTTGTAGAAAAATATATGCCAAATGTAGAAGGTTGGTAGGAGTATAATCTAACTAAGGAAGGCAGCTATCTACGGTTAATCTATTCAAGCAAAACTATCTAATGAGCAAACCCTACTAAGTAAAATGAAACTAGGCAACCTAAGTACTTTTGGGCCAAGGGTCGATGGATAGTTCCTAAGAAAGAAAATGAAAACTCTATGTAAAGCAAACTAGTTTAACGATCAGAAAAAGCAAACTACTAAGCATAATAAGCAAATAAGAAAAGAAGACTATTTTAACTTGCCAACCTACATTCAATAAGCAACTACCCTATGAAAGAAAATAAATAAGCAAGTAAGAAAAAACACCTATCTAACCTATTAAAGAAAATAGACAAGTAAGCAAAGACACCTAACTAACCTACTAAAGAAAAATACAAGTAAGCAAAGGCAACTAACTAACCTATGAAAGAAAAAGACAAGTAAGCAAAGGCAACTAACTACTACAAGAAAAAATTCTCATTGAACAACTATCTAGCCTAAGAGGCAAGTGGACTAAATGCCTAATGCAAAACTATTTCTCTTGCATGAAAGGAAATTTAAATGCTCAATGCAATGCATGAAAGGAAATCTAGTCTATTGAGAGAAAGAAAGACTAACAACTAATTCTTGAGCAAACTGCTATCTAATCTATCAAAGCAAAGTTTATGTATCCTACATCAACAAATAAGACTATTTCCTACGCTATGAAAGCAAGAAACTATATCTATGAAAGAAGGAAAATTATTCTTTTAACTTATGACAATTCAAATATAATGTTGGTGGTTGTGTGAATGCCTTTAGTGGTGATGGATGATATCTCGATGAAACTTGACAACAAAGGACAATTCCAATAGTATAAGCTCAACACTAATCTCGATGGCAAAATGAAAGGTGTGGAGTAAACAATCCAATGAAAACTTAGCCATGATAAAAGTAATGTTAAATACCCTTCATATTCATGTATAAACCATCAACAACATAATGAGATCATCATTATTTAACTAAGAAATTTAATTGCATTTCAATCTACGAAAGGAAATTGCGTAAAAGAAAACTATGCTATGTCTACTCTAACCATTCAAACTGCAATAAAGAAATAATTAAAAACAAAAAATTAAAAACTGATATTAAAAAGTAAATTAACAATCTATATTAACCAACAACTAATTAAATGAAATCTATATAAAACGGAAGTAAGCAAGTTGTAACTAAAAACTAGAATTAAATCTATCCATCCATCAAGCCTTGTCAAAAGAAAACCCAAATTAAAACTATGTTTTATTCTAATTAAAACTCTGTTCTAAACTTTACTGTAAAATTATAAAAGAAAGCATCATTCAACATCTACTTTGCACATGGGGTTAGTATAAAGAGAGAGAGAGAGAGACTTTATAATTGCACACAGGGTTAGTATAGAGACTTGCAAGTCTATTCCTAATCTACAAAATCAATACATGCTAACACATATCATCATCTAACTTGCAAAAGAAAAGCAAGACAATTAAGCTACAACAAATTAATTAACTAAATAAAAATATACATGTACAGGAAATAAAAAGAGAGAAATTAAATTAGGAAATGCAAAACAAACATAAGAATGATCACCAGACTATTGGTGGGCCCCCCAACAAGTCGTGGCTACCTCCTACAAGCACACCACGAACTTAACAAGGCGAATTCACCATGAAAGCTTGAAAACGCAGTTCTGGCACAATTCTGGTAATGTAAAATACCAAAACAGAGAAAAATGAATTTGTCTCTAATCTAATGGCTCTTCTACTTGGTTAACAATATATTGACCATCCTATCAGTATTTATAAGCTTACAACCCAAGTGGTCGGCCACAAGAGGGCTGAACCACTTCTAATTTTGACAAAATATGATAAATGATGCCCTAATAGATAAAATGGAGCAAGCCAATACTCGCCTTCTTTGGACAATTGAAACTGAGTTGTTTGGAGCTCAATAGCTGGAGGGGATAAGGACAGACAAAACCCATGTTCCCGATTCGCCCAACACTGGCTGCCAATGCCATAACTGCCAACTCGCCTTCCATTTCTATGCAATACATAGTGCTAGAATGAGTTCCGGATCAGGTACCGGAACAAGTGCTGGAATGAGTGCCGAATCAAGTGTCAAAACTAGAAACATAGTGCGTTTTGTCCCTGTAACACCAAAAAAATGTGAATTAGCTCTTCTAAACCATAAAACATGATTAATTATACTTGATTCAATCATTAAACATGAATTACACGTACCTTATGGTGTTCATACCATTTTATCATGAAATTCTTCAAAAAACTCCTTTAAAGGATGAAAAACGCATATGTACCTGTGGAAAAAATGTATAATATTCATCATAAAAATGATCATATCTCGGGACCAACACTCATGTATATAGACTGGTTAAAAAGGTCCAACCCTTCCATCCATAGGTTCATGATAGGCTTCAACAAGCTAAGCAACGCAACTTCTCTAGCAAGCAAAGTATCTCGCCAAGATTCATATTCAGCAAACGCTTCCCCCTCTACCCAGGGAACTCAAAACAATGGATAACATTGCTTCCTAAGGAGGGAGGATTGATCCAAGTGGATATTGGTGGCCACCCACCTATTCCACTGTCTCGAAACACAGTTTTTAACCTTGGCGGTTTTTTGGCAGCTTGTTGGGTTCCAAACTTCCGGGGTCGTTTTGAAGCCCTAAACGACGTCTTTTGGGGATTTGGGGCCCAGACGACTTCTAGACGAAGTAGCCTAGGCCAGTAAAAAATTTCTCTTCTCTTTTATACCTTTCCAACGACATATCAAGCGCCCCAAACAAAGATCACATGCAATGGTTATGCCCTCGGGAAGTTGACGTATCAACTACCCCCATCGGGGCCCGCAAACCTTTTGGATTTTCATCTTCTGGGGTTAGGTTTTGTATTTTAATTATGTTAAAAAGGCCTTTGGAGCTTCATTGAAACAATCATATTCTTGCGAATGTGAGTATCCGTCACATCTTTTATCAGAGATAAGTTGCCCCCTTTCTAACGAGTCTTTCACTCTGTATTTTTACAGTCTTTGTACATTTCACTCATCAATAGAAATTGTTTATTACTGTATCTCTGGGTTTATGGTTTAATAAATGATACATTTTTGTTATATTATTGGATATCTGAGATATCTCTGTACATTTCTTTATTATATCTCCAGTCTCATTTCGTGCTGAAAATAATCCAGATCAATGGGGCACTTTCTCATACCATGTTATGCCCTCTATTCTAAAGAATGTTGGAGACACATTCCAGTGGTAAATGACATATGTCTCTTATGATTTTTCACATATAATCCTAGCATACTTATATGACCTCGCCACTCGATCCAAAAAGAGATCCCAACACTTGGAGGATTTACGAGTCATCTTTCAATGATGTCAGTAATACAACATTCTCTTTAATCCCCTTAAGTGCATGTTTTGCATTAGTTTCAGGTGCTTACTCGGCTTCATCGTATCCTAGCAAGGAATCACTATGGACCCCTTAAAGGACTAATCCATCAATGAGATACGCCCTCCCAAGTAATCGTGGAAACTACAAAGCCTCAAGGGAAAATATTTGTTTTTACGTTTCTTTGTACCTGAATATGCGACTTGTGCCCATGGCTTCTTAAAAATGTTACACCAATATATCACATTCAAATGGGACCAAAATTCTCAAAAAAAATTCAAAACATTGAAAACATGCCTCCCTAAAGCCCCTTTGATCAATCCTCTGAACTTTGACAATGACTACACCTTGTACCTGTCAACTTTGGAAGTGTCATTTGTAGGAGTCTTCGATTAGTTAGGAGATGATGAGTGTGAACATGCCATTTATTACATCAACAAAAAATTATCAGGGCCACCCTTGAAGTATAACCATGAACAAGAACTTTCCCTTTCCATGGTTCATGTAGTCCAAAACTGTGTCATTATATTTTTCTTTGCACCACCAAGGTCATTGCAAACTCCAATCCCATGCATTATTTACTTATTCAACACCAAATTAATGGGAATTTTTTCCAATGGATCGTGATTCTTCGGGAATACAATCTAGAGTTCACTACTCCCAAGAGTAAGAAAGCGCTAGTCCTTATAGAATTCATCTCTGATCTTTCATTAGTTACCAAGGATATTTCAGTGAATGAAAAATTCCCATATGAACATCTATTATTTATCTCATATAATGACCCATGATATGGAGACATCCTCATCTACCTACTATTGAATTGTATACAAGTTCATATATTTTCTTTTTACCTTTTCCTTTCTTATAAAATTTCTCGATTCATCATGGGTTGGACCCCTTTTCACCAAAAAATCCATGTTATCCAAAACACACCTCTCTTCTCTGCCACATCCATATTGCACCGGTACTTAACCATTTTAGATATTCATGGAATGGTGGGTTCGTGAGTTAGTATTATTAATTTTACTCAAGTCTGTTGTTCCAACATCATCACAATGCACCCTATACTTTCCGAGACCCTCTTAATTCTCTATACTTAGATTAGTTTCAAGACTTCTTTTCACCATGGGTTCATTTAACCACGGGTTTGAAAGACTTTCTCAATTCATTCCTTCCCTCTATGAGTCCAACTGACTGGGATTGATACTTAGTCAATTGTTTTTTCATCGCAAGCTCGCAGATCATCAAAGATTTGAATTATCTTTTCTATATACAATTCTGACTAATGAAGTATTTTACTTAACCATTTTTTTAAAGATCTTCATCATGGGTTGGCGGACTTAGGGCCTCTATTAGCTCCTGACCTCCAAGTCTAATTCTCCAACGTATTGCATTTTCTACATTATCACTCTCCCTAAGATATATAAAATTCTATTATTATAGAGACAAGAACTAATTAAATTATAAAAGTTCGTTATTAATGGCATATTCCTCGAGGAATCCATCCATTTAATTCACACTAATTTGAAGTTCTATTATCGAGAAATTATTTACTTTGAAATCAACGTTCTAAAGCACTGTAAAATAATCTAATAAATTTATCAAAATGGCTATGAGAAGAGAGCAATTCTATGAAGATACTTTGAACCTGTTTGGAAGAGAAGACTGAAACTTCCATTGGTCGAGATCGTATTGATATTATGCATCACTCCCTTTGCTAGAAGAAATAAAAATAGATTTTGGACATTAGGAATTGCCTTAGTTGGATGTGTACCTAAGGTTTTTTATTGCAAGGAAGTAGTCTCCTGGTGTGATGATAAATTTGACCAAAGTCAAATAACAATTCAACTTCAAAGCGAGTCTCATGTCTCCTTATGACCGTCAGTCTTTAGAAAGATGTTGAAGCTTACAGAGCCGACAATTTTGTTCAATGGAGATGAAGAAAGAATTTTTTTAAAAGAGAAAAATAATGGATTATACCTTTTACAAGAATACATTGAGGATCCCGCAACCATGCCAGAATATATTTCAAGAATTCAAGTTAACCCGTACCGAGAAGTGTCTTTCCTCTTCACAACAATTACAGGTCAGTGTTGGTGAAGGAATTTTTGGGGAACAACACAACAATTTTGGAAGACAATTTAGAATGGTACTAGAATAGGAGTGCACACCAAAAGATAAAGAAAAGTAGTGCAAGGAAGAGGAAAGTCAAATATAGAACGAAGGACAACACGATGAAGAAATGGTTGGATCACAGATCAACCATGCGCATGAGGTTAAAATGTGAACAAACCTAATCCATTTAGGGTTAGGGTTTTGGTCATTGATGTAAAGGGTTTAACCCACTTTTTGTAGTATAAATATTTGTTATATGAGGAAGATAGGAGGTATGTTATGTATTTGATGAGTTTTAAGTTGCAGATACTAGTTTTGAGAGTTGTGGAGCTATTGTTGAGTCAGTTCTGGAGATGAGTATGGTTTTGAGTTGTAACCGAGGGTCATGTCACAAGATGTGGAGCTTGGTGCGACATTGGTCAACCTCACCACACCTATACATGTGCATTTTTCCACTTCTTATGTAATGCATGCAATGTAAGGAATTGATGAAGATGTATAAAGAAGAAGATAATGCTAGATCTTTGTGGATGTAGCCCGGGGGGTGAACCATGGTAAAACATTGTGTCATTGTGAAAAAAATTTATTTTATGCATTGCAATGGTTTATGATGAATGAATGAATGAATATGTTAGATTTATAATGAAACACACACTAGACTGGTTATGTTATTTTACTTTAGAAAGAATGTTAATGAATGAATAGCTAGAAATCATGAGAGCAGTGAGACACATGAAATACACACAGAAAAATAGATTGTGTTACTATATCAAATCCCAAAATACAATAGGTATATGTAGCTGGAGTTAGATCCAACTAATTCCAAACATAGGTATGGAGGTTGAGATAATATCTCAACAGCTCCTACAAAATCTCAACCAACTCCAAACCAATCCCTAAATTAATCATTAATTCTAACACCCTCCCTTAATGATTACATTACAAATAAACCACATATTACAATTCTCAAATCACAACATAGAACTCTATCTGATCTGGTCTTCATCAGCTCCTACACCCACTCTGATGCCTCTGGACTGCGCTCTTTCTCTTCCTCTTCTTCGAGCTTACCATTCAAGTCATTTAAAGCATAAATGCTTCATACCATCATTCATGAACTTGTGCAATGGACAATTTGACAACTCGGCTCATCGGGGCTTCCATAATAAAAGATGTCAATTATTGATGCATTCTATGAACATGCCTCCATCTATCGGATTTTTTCTTTCGGCTATCCTTCAGTGTCTAGAAGAGCAGTTTGGATACAGAATGTCCTCAACATTCAATTATACAAGATGACTTCCAATAAGAACAGTTGTTCTCGAAAACGGGGCTGCCAGCTTATATCAAGATACAAGGGTTCCTACTTTCTTTTACATAAACACGTAAAGATATAAAAAACTTTAAACTCACCAGGTAAATGCAACCTGTAATTGTCGATCTTGGAGCATCGAAGTACAACAAGAGTCTACAACTTATAACAGACTGGACATAATCAAACTAGTAATATGTTCTTGTGGCACTGAAGAACTCAAGAACTACAAACTTGAATTACATCACTCTGTTCTATATTTGGTTCTATATAATTTACACA
>ML789024.1:508662-551374 GCA_009831015.1 Picea engelmannii
ACAGACTGGACATAATCAAACTAGTAATATGTTCTTGTGGCACTGAAGAACTCAAGAACTACAAACTTGAATTACATCACTCTGTTCTATATTTGGTTCTATATAATTTACACAGCACTCCAAATAAAAATAACCAAACAAAACACCTAATTCCACTGTAGGTACAACGGTCTTCGAGACTTCTCTGTGGCACACAGGCGACCATAATTTTGGCACAATTTCAGCACTCCTCTGTATAGGCAGCAACTCGGGACAGAGGTCCACGCTGGTCTCCATTTGAAAGACACACAAAAGTGTTATTTTGTTGACATGCCAACAAGTGCGCAGACACCTCCAGCAAGCTCTGGGCATTGTTGGGAAGCTGTCGCTTCATCTACACACTGACCCTGTTCGTGGCTCGATTGGACTGCCATCAGCTGCTGCTGCTCGTGGTTATTATCCGCTGTTCACAAAATGGGTCGGCTCTCCTTGTGACATGCCTCACTTGTTGTAGCCATCCTCTTGTTTGTTGTGCCTCTCTCTTGCAGATCGAGCCGCTCAGTTTCTGTGCCCAGAAAACTGTTCACCAGCAACCTTGTCCGTTTGACCTTTTGAATCAAGGTTAAACACTTTCGAAGTTAAATTTTTTATTTTCAAAAAATAAAAAAATAAAAAACGAATCTATGCTCACACTATAACCTACAATCTAAAGCTCATTAAACCACGGCTCTCCCATCATCCTGGGCACTCTCGTGAGGGATTAAGCCCATCCAGGCTCTGATACCAAGTTAGAAATCATGAGAGCAGTGAGACACATGAAATACACACAGAAAAATAGATTGTATTACTATATCAAATCCCAAAATACAATAGGTATATGTAGCTGGAGTTAGATCCAACTAATTCCAAACATAGGTATGGAGGTTGAGATAATATCTCAACAGCTCCTACAAAATCTCAACCAAATCCAAACCAATCCCTAAATTAATCATTAATTCTAACATGAATATGATCAGAGAATGGTAAATATGAGGAATATTGAAGTAAAGAGAAAAGTAGAAGTATGTCTAACATCCCAATGAGCATTATCCCTTCCACGATTGTAGACATTTGGGTCATGAAATCACCCATAAGCGATATCATGTGAGACTGCATTGTGCACTTTGTGCACAATGTTGCCTTCTGGTCTCCAGAAGGGCCGATGGTCTCTAAGGTTTTGTTGGATAACCAAGGTAGAACTCTGGTCAACCCATACATCCAACAAATGGTTCCATTGCCAGTTGGAACTTAGAAGATAATATTGGAGGGGATTTGATGAGAATGATAGTGGTAAAAGGGAATGTTTAGGCCATGGAATCCAACTAAGAAGTTGATTGAAATATGGTTGGAAACAAAAGAGGTCAATTTTTCATAGAAGGACAATAGAAGCTCCAGGTATAGACCGCACTAGTATTTGCGAAGGTATGTTTTTACTGATATTCACAAGAAATTTTTCTGTTATTTTCCAGAGGTGTTGTAGGAGTGGCTATTGAGGTTGAAGGATAATCATCCAACTAATCAGATAAGACCAGTAGAGTGTGTTATCACATAAACTTGTCAGAGCCTTAGGGGTTTCTGGTTTCTACCTAAGTCTATATTTTTGTCTGTCTCTCTTCCTTTTGCAGACCCGATCGTAATTTTTTCCTCTCAGCTGGTAGTTTTTTTTCGTTTTCCTTCATCCATTTGATCGACCTACTTTTCCTTGTCAGCTTTTCTGAGAAGTATTGGCTTTCATCCTTTCTATTTTTTCTAAGTTCGATCACTTCTCTCATTACCTCTATCACCAATCCTTTTTCTTCCCAAATCCATCAGTCAGTCTTCCAAGTAATCGTTCACAGATACCGCAGTCGTAAGCATAATCACAACACTTAGAGTGGTCTGATGTGGACTCAAATCAAGTGAGCGAGAAAGATCAACTTTTAGCAGCGGATAACCATTAGGCAGATCCGATCAACGAACATCGGGAGATTGGGATCATAGAGATGCACAAAGCTTAGCGTCAGATAGATGTCCGAAATTGCAAGGTCAATCCTGGTCATTGGTATTGGGAAGGACACATGACTTGCAGGATGGAACATTCAAAGGGTAGATTCGTGAGGACTCGCGAAATGTGAAATCACAAAATGATATAGGTCGTCCATTTCAGAAGGACGTGTTGCGCAAGTTCTGAAAAGTGGAGAAGGTCATTTCAGAAAATTCAAAAGTCCTGAAATGTCGATATTCATCGAGGCCGTCCAATGAAAAGGGGATGCACGTCACCCTATCTGAGTGATTGTGATTTCGTGACTCGAATATTTCATCATGGAACACAGTGTGAACTCGCAAAATGCGAAATCCTGAAATGCCTAGGAATTAGGCCCGCAATCACAACCCAGGGTCATATGTAAAGTAGGGCCAAAAATAAAGGTAAGCACTTATTGAGTGATAGGAAGTTGAGGCCATTCGAGGAGATGATCGTGGTTGTTGGATTCAAAATAGATCTGGTCATTGATCGGAGTAGGGTCATTTAGCGGGAACAACCATCAGGATATTTCAAACCAAGGGGAGTGAAAACTCCTGAAATGTGAAATCCAAAAATTTCATATGGGATAAGCATGAGGTCATGGCTCGAGGTCACATGGGGTGACGAAAAGGAGTTGCTCGAATGAATGAAAGCACCCGTCTTGGTCTCAGCAGAATATCTATGTGGTTTCCAGGCACTGAGATAAATTGGAAGGAGTCGTTGGCACCGTCTGGAACATTCATGGGTGTCAGGCCTAGTCCTGATCTTGATGAAAGTAGTAAATGGAAATGGGGGAGGTGGTTGAAACCTCATTTCACCCCATAAATGGAAAGCATGGAAAAGATGGTTGTGGAGGCAGACTATCAACCCAAAGTTCCCCTGTCAATGGATTTTCCTGTCAATGGATTTTCCTGTCAATGGATTTTCCATACTGATCTGATCTTGCATCTAACAAAGGAATGAAAGTGCGGTTTCATAGAAAAAAATGCAAACATTAAGCCTTGAATGCAGTGACCAGAGTGCACTCCTAGTAGGCGAGAGTAGTTCTAAGTATAAATAGTTAATTTTGATATTTTTTTATGGTCAATGGTTGAGCTAGGCTCCCGTATTGTAAAGTTTTAATGAAACTTTGGTTCTTCTGGTTGTGTATCTGTATTTGAGACTTCTTGTTTAATGTAAGTTGAATTATTTTCATATCTCTATAAACAATTGTGTTAGAACACTCGGGCATGGAGAATCCAGTCGAGGGTAGTTATGTTTTTGTGATGTAGGTTTGATCACAGTGACATTGCGACTAGTTTTAATCAGCTTCTATGTTGTCTTTTCCCCCAACATTGAATGACTTGAGCATGGATGATCCGTTCGGGTTGTTTTCAATGAATTATAATGTATGTTTGATTTTAGTTCAGTGATAATTTCATTCAGTCCCCTGAAAATCTGAACCAAGAGGATGTTTCCTTTTGAGTTTTTCTTCCTTAGGTTGCTGGAAGACCAAATGTCCATAGCATACCCTTTAACTCTCCTCAAGTTCTTCACCCTTACTCACCTTTACTACAACTTATTGACTGAATTTAGATCAATACCTCATCTACTTATGCATACCAGTCCATTTTTCTAAGTTAAAGAAATATTATCCTGAGATTGCGTCCATTAGAACACCCTTTAATTTATTCATTGTGACATACAAACTGATGGGTATTGGGCTTACCTCTGCCACAATCCATAGATGACTCTTGGTGCTAACAAAGTGGACTACTGAGAACCTTGCACATATACAGAGGGTCAATAATAAATTCACACGCGCAGTGGATTTTTGGTTGGACAATATTGTTGTAGGATTTATTACTGAGTTTGCAGTCAATACTGTGAAGTATTACACTGTTGCAGAGCAAGATATTTTGAAGGAACCAAGAGGAAGGTACATTATATCACTTTACACATCGATTGATATTTTATTACATGATAAAGGAGTGATGAAAATGGAGTTAGATAGCTAAATCACTCTGCGCGCATGGGGGAACATGGTGAAGTACTAAGGAAGATATGAGATATGGAGAGGGATCTGAAGAGAGGATAGAATAAGGAAGCAATGGATCCCATTATGATGTATGAGGAACACACAAAGGAGATAATGGAAAGATAAGGAGTGACACACAACAGAAGACCCTACTAGTATAAGATTAATAGTAAAAAGAGAGAAGTAGTTGAGCGAGAGGGCTTGGAAAGTGATGAGGAGAGGTAAGGGATATCCGTACGATGGGGAAGATTGAGGAAATATTGCATGAAACATATGAGAGGAAAAATAGAGGTCAAGGGTGTGGCATAGAAGAAGGCTCTCCATTCCAGATCTAAATTAGTGTGGAACCCAAAACCCCATGTGAGACTAAGAAATCTAAAGAAGAAGAACCATTTAGACAACCAAAAATTAGTGGTAGAAGGATTTTAATAGGATGATGGTCCAGTGGAAGTTCAAGTGAAGGTACAAATTTAGCTAATATCATCCATTTATCTACACCACCTGAAGGTGGTAGTACAACAAACTTCACAATGGAAAGAGAAGATCCAACTATTCGGTTACCAGAGTTCCATGGAGAAGGGTCGGAGGACCCAGAGAAGCATTTGTTTATTTGTGAGAATATTTGGGTAGCCAAGCAGATCATAGATAAGGATACCAAAGTAGTGTAGCTTGCAATCACATTCAGAGACCCTGAACTGGACTAGTATATGGGCCTCGCAAAAAACATTCCACAAGGAGTGCCTACAATTGTCACAGATGTGAATAAGGCATTAATAAATGAAATCCATGGACCAAGTTCAGAGGATCAGTTCATGAATGAGATGATCAAAATAAAAAAATAAGCGAGGTGATTCAATTTGGGAGGTTGATCAGAAGTTCAATAGACTAAAAGGTAAGTTGAAGTATCCTATCATATATATGCAACATAGACACTTATTTGTTAATTCATTATTGGCACATCTGAAATATCCATTGAGGTAACAGAAATTCCAAACTCAGACTGAGGATCTATGTTGACACAGGGGTAGACCCAGGGTTCAACGCTCAAGAGTACACCAACAAAGCCCTAACTATCGACCCTTTTAGCAACACCTGTGAAGCAAATGAAGTCTCACCCGAGGTAGAGGCAGGGGTGGTTGTAGGACTCGGATGTATACAACCTTAGCTGGGACATTGATCTGTGATTATATCTTTAATATGGCACTTAACATAGATCCTTCATCAAGATTTAACCCGTCTAGTACTTTGCATATAGCACAGATCACCGTAGTGAATACTTATACTAAAGATGATTTAGTACTTAGCCACAGGAATGTAGGTTAGATTCAACAGATCAAGCACTAAGCATCTTATATATCAGATCTAACATTCATTCATATATCATCAGCACAGAGCATAACTAGATCTACTTAACCACATCAAGCACTTAGCCAAGAAAGAGATAAAACACATTAGAGTGAATCACAAAGCACTATACACACAGTTACCTTGGTTCACCCCCACCCTGGGGCTACGTCCACACAGTCTTCTTTATATTATCTTAGTCAAGAAGTTACAACACAGAGCTTCAATGACCCTTACTTCGCATAGGACAAAAGATCTATGCAGCTCCGTAGATCCTTCTTCCTTTCTCTTTAGCACAATACTACAACAACTTGCACTTAGCTTTCCAATCTCATGCACAGAGCACTCTAAGATACATCCGATCACACAGATCCAATTACTAGCACTAAGCTTTCAGTTATACATCACATAGATGTACTGCCTTTTCTCCCTCTTCTACTCTATTTACATTGCCTATTTATAGATTACAAAATGGGCCTAAGCATGGGTAAACCCATGGGCCGACATCCCTTTCCCATTACATCAACCCAAAACCCTAAAATGGACACAAAAATAAGTCTTGCTTCCTTACTTTCCACTTCGCGTTGCAGTCCTTCCTTGGCAAGCTGTCGCAGTCCAAAAAGTGGTCAAATATGACCAATTATTCTTCAAATATTGTTCAAGGGCCAATAGGCCCCCAACACTCACCTGTGACTCGTCCCGAGTCACTCAGGTATGACCAGTTCCGCTTTGAATGCCTTGAGCTTGGCTCGAGCTGCTTCGACCTGCTACAATGCGATAACCTCTTGTTTAGTAAATTCTTGGATTACTGTGTCATTGAGTGGTCCTTCTAGGCGTTGTTCTGTAGTGATGATACCCTGTTCGAGTTCAACTCCCTGGCTTTCAAGTTCGGCGAGCAGTTAGCATGCCTTCTCTTGGAGTGGTTGTATTCATTGAGAGACTTCCATTACTTTACTTTGCAGCGTGTGTACTTGTTGTTGGGTTGTGCATTGTTCTGCGAACCTCTTCATTCTTTCGACTGGGGTAATGGACTTTAGCTACACTTGTAGCACATCTGCATGCTACTTTGCTTCATGGAGCTATGCCTCCAATGTCTACAATTCTAGATTCTCTGCGAGGGTTTCATAAGTCTGGTCGCTTCTAGTGCTTAGTTTCCTACATTCTGAAGACAAAGTTTTTAATCGGTTAACCGTGCTTCGAGCAATGGCCTCTTTTAGATCTATTATCTCTTGGGGTGTCTCAGGCACGGTGCGGAGCTCCAGATCCGTGATGAGCTATTGAATTTGTTGCATTACTTCTTCCAGTTCGGTCACCTGATGTGGGAGATGATCTTCCATATTCACTTCTATGATCGTCACAGAGCGCAGTGCTTTTTGAACTCTTTCCTGTACTTCAAGTTGCTCTACTAGCAACTGGTCCTTGTTCTATTGCAACTGTGCTTTTTCCTCCTCCCACTTCGCTTGTAAGGGAATTTTCTCTTGTTCTGCCTTCCTCTGTTGTTCTTCATGTGCGCTCTGTTCTTGCACCAAAGCCTGGGTGGCTTGCGTTATGTCTTCTTGAGCTTTTCAAAGGTGAGCTTAGAATTTCATGATGATATGGCGTAATTGATTGGGCTCATCACCTGGTCTTGGTATTTCCATTGTTAAGGGTGCCGTAGAAACTTCTTGGTTGGAACAGAGTGCCTACTGCGCTTCATTGAGTTCACCCGTGATCCGGTGGAATAACTCCTCCTGCTTTTCTTCTTGTTTTTCTGTGAACTCTAGTGAAACATCATTTAGTGTGGCAATTAAGAATTCGAAATCATCCAGGGTAAGGGTAGTTTTAAGCGTGGTCCAAGTGGCCTTATATTTCTTTCGGGATGAGGGATTTGGTGGGGTATTTTTCCTTTTCTTGGAGGGATCTTCCTCATCTCTAGGTGGAGTAACCTCGCCTTAGTTCTACTCAACTTCTATGCCCCCTATTTGTTTGTCATCACCTCCCTTCATAGGTGAGAGCGAAGTAGTCTTTGTGGATGTGTTATGGATATCTTGAACTTCCACATCCTTCTTAGTCTTGTGTGGTCCTGGTGTATCTGGCATAGCTTCAGGGTTATCTACGTCGAAAATCTCTGCGGGGTCTACTGCAATAAGGAGGTCTTTCGACCACTCCTTGGTAATCTTCTCCAAGTCATCTTCTATCATCTTGTAATTTGATTGGAGTTGTTGTTTGTGCTCATCTGCACACATTGTGATGTAGGTGAAGTGACGATCTGCGCTGAATTTCATCAAAGTCTAAACCTATGAAGTGTGTTGGGTGTGATGCACAGTGTAGACTAAATGGCATTCTTAAACTGAGTGTAGTAAGTGTGGAAGATGACATTGGACTTCCATTGTTTGTTCATGTCGCTAGAGTACCACAGCATACAGAACTTCGCGGGCAGTGGTTCGAAGGGTTCGATCTCCATAAAAGTGGCTCCCTCGAGAAGTTCCCAAGCGATGAAAGTGATGATTATGAGAAACCATCTAAAGTGGAACTCATACCCTTGGTCCTGTACTTGTCTACAGTCAAGCTCTAGCTGATTTATAAGGTATTTTTCCTAGTTCATTTGTAGTCCCTCCGTGCACTTCCCTACAAGGTCAACCACAAATCTGGTCACCTGTGTAGGTCTGTTTTTTCAGACTAATTTTCCTATGATCAGATGGCAACCAAAACACACAGATGTAGTCTCATTGGAGGCTACCTTGTAACCTCATGTTCCTTTCTCTAGATCGCCATATGTGTCTTTTATTTGTTGTGCGAGAGTGCGATCTGCGGTCTTTCTAAGGTAAAATTCTTGTGGGTCAGGGCCCTGCGTGCTTATTCCAGTGATCTGATTGATCAGGATCGGATACAAAGTGATGTAGTGGTCTAACCATAGGTATCCTTTGTGGTAGTAGGACAACAATAGTCTAACGCATGCATTACTTCCTGATGCCTCCCGAAATGTGGAATCTTCATTATGTTGAGGAGGGTTGACTGCGCAAGGTTATGGGTCCATTGCTACGGTGCAATCTTGGGGTTCTTTCCTTTTGTAATAGTCAAGTACGTGTGCAAGGATAGCATACTGTATACCTTGTGATATCCAAGGTTGAAATCACTAAATTTCAGCGTAGTGAGATTCTCCTGGTCAGCATGAACTGCACGCACCCCTTTCGGGAGGTACATAGTGACTACAACATAGTCAAAGTCTCTGGGTACAGTGTCTCGATTCACTATTCTTCTTAGTGTTGGGATATATTTAGGCAAGATGCTTGGGATCATCTTCATAGTGGCAAAGTCGTTTCTAAGCTTAGATCATCTTTCTGAAGGCGGTCAGGATGGTCCTGCTCGAGTAGTGGAGGGGGAAGCTGGCAGTGCTCTCGAGGACAATGCCTGTACACCTGTAGACATTCCATGCTCTTACATGACTCTCTCAGTCATTAAATAAATTAGAACTTCTTCAACAATTTTCTCAGCAGCGTTGAGCTCGTTCGACATACAAACTTGGGTCAATTGGCTCGGGTGCAAAAGAATTCAGATACTATAGTGAATAGTAAGACAATGATCTCAGGGCAAGTAAA
This sequence comes from Picea engelmannii, assembly GCA_009831015.1. NCBI lineage: Eukaryota > Viridiplantae > Streptophyta > Pinopsida > Pinales > Pinaceae > Picea > Picea engelmannii. The sequence continues at coordinate 517,622 of ML789024.1, forward strand.
TCTCAGGGTTTGCGCTCAAATTCTCAGTTAGAAAAAATTATTCTTGGTGCGTGAAGTGATGGGTTAAGTAGGCAATCTCAACAGTGGTCTGCTTGCAACAAACATGGGGCCTTCATTAACCCTATTCTATCTGTTCTGGTGCTATCCAACGGTCTAGTGGTAACCCATAACTTCTTTTCGATCCATTCAGAGCGGTGGTCGAACGAGTATATCAGTTCCAACGGCTATATTTCTTCGTCATGGCGAATTACTCTATGTCATTGTTCCGATATCTCGGTGAAGCTCGAAGTCTGCAATTCTCCTTACTGTGAAGTGTCCTCTAGAACCTCTTGTAACCTTATAGTATTAGCCCTTTTCTTTATTAACTTCCTAGCCTTCTTCCCAGTGAGCTTTGTCTCAATAATGCTTTTACCATTCTGATGTTTATCTTCTGTGGTCTTAGTTACTTCGCATTGTTGAAAGTCTTGCCTAGGGCTCCTTGATAATACTTCTTCTGTATCAAAAATAGGTAACTCGATCTTTTGCAAATCATCAAGTGTTCTCTTAGCTTCGACATCGTAGTTGCTAATATTAAATATATGTGATCTGCTCTTCTATTCTTCAATCAAGTGCGCGATCCTTCTGGTCATAAAGTCTTTTAACTCTTTCTTCTTCTGTTCCAAAACTTTTTATTCCTCTTTTTGTCTGGCTTGTTCTCTATCAATCCAAGGTTTTCCTATGAGCATGGTAAATGGGGTGTTGTCTTCAACAAATTTAATGATCTCAAAGTCTTCCTCTGTCAAATTTCCATTGACAGTCATAGGTATTCGAGCGAGACTTCCACATAGGTTTACTAGCTTTCCTTTAAAGAAACTTGTTCCTCCTAGGGAAGGAATCATGGCAAGCTTTCCTATAGCTTTCCAAGTTCTTTCTGGCATAATGTTCACTTGTGTTTCTTCATCAAGAGTACAATCAATGCCAAAGTCCCCTATTCTTTCTTTGATTTTCTCCTTTTCTTTGAAGATCTCTGAGAGCCTAACATGTCGGTGGTCTTTCAAGGTATCTTTCATCTGTAGCAATATCTTTTCTAATTCTTTCTGGGTTTCTGCTATAATCTTGGTCTCTTGATCTCCTTCAGGGTTTGCTTGCTCCATATTCAGCTTCTCAATCCTAGCAATCATTATAGGGAAATTCAATACTTCATGGTCCATAGCCTTACAATAGAGGCAACTAGGTCTTCTCTCAGGGCATTCCTTAGCAAGATGTCCTGGTCTTCTGCAACTATAACAGAGGGTTAATTCTATCTTTCATTTAGATGTTCCCCAACTCCTTCTGTACTGTGCACCAGGATCATGATGGCTAACCTGAAAAAAATTCTTTCTAGGATCCTGCATCCACTTGTTAGTCCAAACATTCTTTCGATGCATAGGTATAAAATATCTATCAATATACTTATCAGATCTATTCATATCAAACTTTCTTTCATCTATTAATTCCCTAGTTTTGAAGCTAGGAAAAAATCTGTCAAACATACCTAGATCCATGCTTTAGAAACAAAAAAATTCACTTATCTTACTTCTACAGAGCACAAATCTTTCAAATCTAAAAACTTTTGACTATTCTTACCATTATCAAAGAACAAAGCTTATAGATCTTACCTCTTTTCTGCAGATTTGACCTTTTTCTTTCAGAAGTTTCCACTTTCACTTTTCTTAGGGTATAGAGCGTTCATATATCACTTCTTTTCTTCAGTATCAACCTCTTTCTTGCAGATCTGACCTTTTCCATTCATATCTGACCCCTTTTTCTCGGCACAAATCTTTGTAGTTCAAGTAGAATACTACGCACTAGGGAAACAGATCTACGCATAGGGCTTAGTTCACAGAAAGATTTTTCTTCTTTTGTTCCCAGCAATCACAGTTCCTATCCTGGCAACGGAACCATTTGTTGGCACAGGGGCAGACCCAGGGTTCAATGCTCAAGAGCGCAACAACAAAGCCCTAACTACCGACCCTTTTGGCAACACCTGTGAAGTAGATGAAGTCTCACCTGAGGTAGAGGCAGGGGTGGTTGCAGGAATCATATGTTTGCAACCTTAGATGGGACACTGATCTGTGATTATATCTTTAACAAGGCACTTAGCATAGATCCTTCATCAATATTTAACCCATTTGGTACTTCGCAGATAGCATAGAGCATCGTATTGAATACTTATACTAAAGATGATTCAGTACTTAGCCACAAGAATGTAGGTTAGATTCAATAGATCAAGCACTAAGCATCTTATATATCAGATCTAACATTCATTCATATATCATCAGCACAAAGCATAACTAGATCTACTTAACCACATCAAGCACTTAGCCAAGAAAGAGATAAAACACATTAGAGTGAAGCACAAATCACTATACACACAGTTACCGTGGTTCACCCCCACCCTGGGGCTACTTCCACAAAGTCTTCTTTATATTATCTTAGTCAAGCAGTTACAACACAGAGCTTCAATGACCCTTATTTCGCACAGGATAGAAGATTTGTGCAGCTTGCTAGATCCTTCTCCCATGCTCTTCATTAGAAGACTACAACAACTTGCACTTAGCTTTCCGATCTCATGCATAGAGAACTCTAAGATACATCTGATCACACAGATCCAGTTACTAGCACTAAGCTTTCAGTTATACATCACATAGATGTACTGCCTTTTCTCCCTCTTCTACTCTATTTACATTTCCTATTTATAGATTACAAAATGCGCCTAAGCATGGGTAAACCCATGGGCCGACATCCCTTTCCCATTACATCAACACAAAACCCTAAAATGGACCCAAAAATAGGTCTTGCTTCCTTACTTTCCACTTCGCGTTGCGCTCCTTCCTTGGCAAGCTGTCGTAGGCCAAAAAGTGGTCAAATATGACAAAGTATTCTTCAAAACTTGGTCAAGGGCCAACAATCTGCAAGAATCCTTGCAATTGAAGGAAAATCGGTATAAACATACAAATCCAATTGTAGACAATTTGAGAAAATATATGAAGAATCTGACATTTTAGTTGAATTGGAATAAAGGAAAAGAGAATAGGGAATATGTATGGTGTACCTTGTGCAAAACAAAAGGACATCATAAGAATGAGTGCCCAACATTTTCGTAGTACTTTGGAGAAGGAATATCAAATTATTTACCTATAGGAGGGCCATGGTGTGAAATATGTATAACACATGGACATGATCCTTATCATTGTCCCATGATGAAAAGGTATCAAACAATGCCCAATACCACATTCTGTAATTTCTATAATTCAATAGGACATGAAGAAAAGGATTGTAGAACCTTGGAAATAATGAAGGAAAGGACTTTAGATACTTATAGGGTGCAGGCTGAACTAATGATAGGACAACCTGCATAACATTTTACAATGCAACCATAGTATAATAACGTGAGGAATTTTAAAACACCCTCACAGTATAATAACACGTAAAATTTTGCAGCATCACTACAGTATAATAATGCACAACCACAGTACAATCAGGAACCATAGTATAATCAAGGAAACATAGGAGGATTCAGAGGAGGATGTTGTCAAGGAAGAGGATTTGAAGGAGGCATAGGACCAGTAACATGTCACAATTCTCAGAAACTGGGTCATTACACAAGGGATTTTCCACAACCCCCAATGACATGTATGTATTTCCATGTAACAGATCATGAGACAGAAGATTGTCTGACACTTCTGGTAAAGATACAGGAAAAGAGGAACCAGAACAGTCAGAATGTTCAATGGATTTCTATGGAAACTAGAGAAGAGGAGGGGAAGAAGATCAATATAGTTACTGTAGGTGGATCCATAATAGGATCATATGCAGAAAACCTGAATCATGACCAACACCAGTGTTGCAGAAAGAATACAACACCGCAATATAAGTTTTATGCACACAAAGAAAAGGAGACATTAAAGGAGGCTAAACATGATATTTTGAATTAGAATATTGCTTCTAATTTAGGTAAGAATCCAGGAGATGATGTACCTATATATGACATGCCTCACCTATTTGATCTGTTAGGTAGCTAGAGAGGTAGTGGGGGGGCCTAGAGAGGTAGTGGGGGGGCCTAGAGGGCCCATAGTTATAATAGTAGAGTCCATTCAATGAAAGTGGACTAGGTCCACTTTATTATTAAATGAGGCCCACTATGGTAGTTAGATATAATAAATGAGTAGTTAAATATAATAAATGTAAGATGACTTATTCTAGACGATTCCTCCTCTAGAATGTTCTCAGGTGATGGTAGAACTATATAAAGGGGTTCAAGCAATGTTATGAGACATGATGAGAAGTATTGTATTGTGAGTTGTAGCTCAATAGGAGGATTCCCCCTCGAAGAGGCAAGCAAACAGGAGAGGATCCCTTCCATAATATGATCCATTGTATGGTGTTGCCCTACCTCAAGGGTTTGGTAATAATAAAGTGTGGTTTCTTATATATTGCTTTATGGATATATTTTGTATTCAGTATTTGTGGTGATTATATTTGTAGATCTATTCCGGGACTTAACTAGTGGTATCAGAGAACTTTCCTTGGCAGACATTGTGGGCAAATATTTTTTATTTTTGCATATTTTTTTTTCGGAGAAGAAAAAAAAGAGGGCCACGAAATTCCATAATTTTTTGGTATATTTCTGTGAAAAATTTGCAGAAATAGGTTGTATATCTGAGTTTCTCTCAGAAAAAAACCCAATTTGAAAAACAAAATCGTCTGAAATGGAGTCCGGGAAGTCAAGATATTGAAGTCCTAAAATCTGTAATTTTCAGGGTTTTTTTCGTGGATGATAGCGCCATTTTTTTATCTGTAGAAGATGGAGGCCGAATTTACCCAAATAAATTACATATCTGAGTTCCTCTCACAATTTCACCCAATTTAAAAAAACAAATCAGCCGAAATGGAGTCCGAGAAGTGAAGTTATGAGCATTTTAAATTCAACAGTTTTTTAGGGTTTTTCCAGAAAAAGCCATGATTTTCTGTCGTAACTTATTGGTCTATTTATTGGGTTTTTTCATGATGGCTATGGGACTGAAGAGTTCATAGGGTGCTTCGATGGATATTTCCTCTCAAACCCTCAAATAAATTCTACAAATTACTGAAGCATCCAAATCCCAATTGTATGACCCATTCGATGCTAGATTGCAGGTCCTTGTAGATGGCCTCAATGATAGTTTTTGTAGTATTCAAGATTCATTGGATAGCATGCAGGAGAGATTTCTTTAGGTGGACATTAGGGATGAATACAATCAAGAAATATATTCTTGGTATGATTTTGAGGTTGATTGTGATGATTGGTATATAGATAGTTGTCATTTATGGGATGACAACCACTTTCATAATTTATTTGATGACTCTAATCCACCTTTTATAGAGAGCATCAATGTGACAAATCGAGAGCCAATGATTATTACCAGTGTACATCCTGCATATTATACAGTGGTATTATTCCTTCCAGATTTTGCTACGACCCTTTTCCACTATGTGGATGGATCTTCTTATTTGGATCCACATGACAGGTGTCAGTCTTTGGAGCATCATTTTGAGTTGGTTATTGGGTTCCAAAATCTTCCACGGGGAGTTCACATGAGCACTTGGACATGGGACCCGGGCTTACAATGGTGGTTGGACTACTTAAGCATGGTGGCTTTCCTTTCTACATGGGACCTTAGTTCTCTAGTCTTCTTCAACATTATGGTCCACAATTATCCATGGGACCCTGGTATATGGTTGTACATCAAGCGTTGAGGACAATGCTTTCATAAGGGGGATGGAATGTTAGGTAACTAGAGAGGTAGTGGGGGGGGCTCGGAGGGCCCATAGTTATAATAGTAGAGGGAATTCAATGTAAAGTGGACTAGGTCCACTATATTATTAAATAAGGCCCACTATGGTAGTTAGATACAATAAATGGGTAGTTAAATATAATAAATGTAAGAGGACTTGTTCTAGAAGATTCCTCCTCTAGAATGTTCTTAGGTGATGGTAGAACTATATAAATGGGTTCAAGCAATGAAATGAGACATGAAGAGAAGTATTGTATTGTGATTTGTAGCTCAATTGGAGGATTCCCCCTCGAAGAGGCAAGTGAACAGGAGAGGATCCCTAACATAATAGGATCCATTGTATGGTGTTGTCCTACCTCAAGGGTTTGGTAATAATAAAGTGTGGTTTCTTCTATATTGCTTTGTGGATCTATTGTGTATTCAGTATTTGTGGTGATTATATTTGTAGATATATTTAGGTACTTAACATGATCAAAACAACAAATATTAGACTTTGGAACAAGTAAGTAATCTTAGAAACTTTTTGGGGTCTTGTATAAAGTTGTTGAATGATAGAATGTCTCTAGAATTATTACAGAGTCTGTTATAAAAGTGAAATTCTCGAGAAGAGATGAAATTAGAATAGAAGACAGTCAATTAGGTCCGTAAGAACATAAGAAAAAGTAGAGAGTTCATATTGAATGCGAACATTGGAGATTTTAACATGGGTGATATCATATTAGACCTTCGGTCTGAAGTAAATGTTATGCCTAAGAAAACATGGGAAGCTATGGGAGAACCTACATTGGGATATTCACCTATTCAGTTGAAGTTATAAAATTAGCATAGAGTGGTACCAATTGGTAGATTGAAGGTAATACCAGTGGATCTAGATGGCATGTGCACTATGAAATACTTTGAGGTGATTGACATAGTAGATAACACTACACCATATACACCATTGTTGGCACTGGATTGGGATTTTGACAATCAAGCTATTATTAACTTGAAGACTAGGAAAATTATTTTTGAATCAGGAGAATACATAGTCATTGTTCCATTACATCCTTCTGAAGGAGGAAGATATGTTGAACCTGTGATAAAGAATTTTATTATAGAATACATAAACTGGTTGTATTGAACTATCGCGTGAGAGGAAGACTACATCAACCCAACAACAGATGGTATGATTAGTTGGAAAAGCATTATTTTTTGTTCTTCAGACTTTGACATGGGACTAGAGAATTGGCAGCAGTGATTGCATGAGTTATCCACTAGAATATGTGTGAGAATGATGCGCACACTAAGATGGCTTGGTACATAGGTAAGAGAACCTCCTAATTTTTATGGTTAGAATAATTTAGAAGAATTTTTAACAAAGTTTGAGTTAGAATTTTTTGAAACTCATAGGTTACCAGTTTTGGATATTGCTTTGAAAGCTACACCTTCACATTGGTGGGGTACTCATAAGGAGAATATTCAAAATTTGTATCAATGCAAAAAATTATTGTGCATTAGATTTGGCACAAAACATGAGAAGAAATATGTGCAGAAGTATGATGGAATGGTACAACCCAGAGAACACGTAGACATATGTATAACCCAACGGAGAATGGTACCACTAGAGGAGTGGCCACATCATTTCATTCATATATTGGAAAGAATCCCAAGGAATTGGTATACAAAATTGGAACAATGCAGAGAAACTGCAAATTGGGAGGAGTTGCAGCAGAATTTTGTGATCACATTTGCATTTGAGCATGAGAATCTAGAGATAGATACAACACCAAAGTTGGTAAGAGATAGGATCTTTGAGGAACCAAAAGTTGAGATTGTAACAACTTATTAGAACCAGAAGAAAGAGATAGTCAAATAGTTTTTACACTGTTATCATGTCGCAGAAGATGATCCAGTAGAAGAAAACCCACATGATATTAAGATTACAAAAGTTGAAGGGGAAAGAGAAGTAGAAGGTACAAATTTATATTCAAAAGATTTTTCTACACCAATGAAGATAAAGAAAGTAAAGATTGAAACGAAAGAGAACTTGAAGATTGCAAGTATTGGGGATTATTGGGATAACCAGACAATAGAACGAATAACAAAGTTACTGCGCGAGTATAGTGACCTATTTCTAGTGAAATATTTAAAGATGAAAGGGGTAGCAGGAGAACTTGGAGAAATGAAGATCCTTTTGAATCCATATTCTAGACCAATAAGATAGAGACCTTACAAGTTGAATCTGGTGTATAAGCAGAAAGTGAAGGAAGAAATTGATAAAATATTAGAAGTTGTTGTAATAGAACCTACAAAAGAATCTAAGTGGATTATCCCTATGGTAGTGCAGGAAAATAAGCAAGGGGGAATAAGGATTTGTGTAGACTTGAGGAAGCTGAATGATTGTTATCTTCATGATCACTTCCCTACTCCATTTACAGACAAAGTATTGGAGAATGTAGGAGGAAAATAAGCATATTCATTCACTCATGGATTTTCAGGATATCACCAGATCAGAATAACACCAAAATATCGACATAAGACTACATTTTCCACATAATGGGGGTCATATAAATACACAATGATGACATTTGGGTTGAAGAATTCCCCTACTATTTTTTCTAGAGTAGTAGTAGTTGCATTTAAAGACTTTACTCATAAGTTTTTGGAAGTTTATTTGGATGGTTGGACAATATTTAGCTTATTGAAGGATCATCTTGAAGTGTTATAATTGATGTTAGACAGGTGTAGACAATGTCATATTTCCTTGAAAATTAAGAAATGCATATTCAATGCACCTTTTGTAATTTTTCTAGGGCATGTGGTATGTAAATAGGGTTTTTTGGTTGATCTTGTGAATATTGTTGTTATTGTTAACTTACCACCACCAAAGTCAGTGCACTAGTTAAAAAGTACACTTGGTCATACATGCTACTATAGGAAGTTCATAAGGGGATATGCACAGATCATTATGCCCCTAGAGAAATTGTTGAAGAAGGAAAATATGTATCCATGAAATGATCAATGCCAACAGAGTTTGTACATCTTGAAGGAGAAAATGACAACAACGCCAATTTTTGTGTTTCGAGATTGATCGAAGGAATTCCATGTTCATGTAGATGCATCTGCAATAGCACTTGGAGAAGTATTCAGACAATGAGGAGAAGGTGATATAGATCACCCTATAGCATTTGCAAGCAAGAATCTTTCAGATTCATAGCAGAATTACAACACAACAGAAAGAGAAGGATTGGCTATGGTATATGCATTATAGAAGTTCAAATATTATTTTTTAGGACAACATTTTAGGATGTTTACAGATCACTCTTCTCTTAGATACTTGGTCAATAAGCCATTATTGGGGGGAATAATATGCAGATGGTTGTTGTTATTTCAAGAGTTTGATTTTGAAGTAGTTGTGAAGCCTAGAAGACTAAATGAACGGCCAGATCATCTGTCCATGATAATTAATGGAGAGGAACCAAGAAACTTGGAGGAAAATTTCCCGGATGCAAAATTGTTTTCAGTATAGATTGTTGTTGAATATTTTGTTGACATTATTGATTTTTTGAGTACAGGATTTTCCCCAATGGAATATAATACTACGCAGAAGAAAACTCTGGTGGTTAGAGTTGTAGACTACCAACTGATTATAGGGAACTTGTATAAACTAGGAGAAGACAACATTTTAAGGAGATGTGTCATAGAGCATGAATGGCCTATTGTCTTAGCAGCAGCACATCAAGGATAGATGGAGGACACTATGCAGGGAAGGCTACTATGCAAAAGATATTGAGTGCAGGATTATGGTGGCCAATAATTCACAAGGATGCAAAGGAGTATTGTCAAAATTGTGATGTATGTGAGAGGGTAGGAAAGACATCCAAGAGCGATGAGATTACATTAAGACCTCAAGTAAATTTGAAAGTGTTTGACAAGTGGGCAGTAGACTTTGTAGGACCAATTAATCCATCAGCCATAAGATCAAGAGAAAAGTGTATCATTACAACAATGGAATATTTAACCAGATGGGCTGAAGCAACAACAATAAAGGATTGTAGTGCAAAGACTACAACACACTTATTTTTTGAGAAATTAATTACAAATTTTGGATTCCCTAGAGTTTTGATGAGTGATAAGGGGACTCATTCTATCAATAGTACTATCCATTAAATGACTAAAGAATTTTTAGATACATCATCAGAAGAGCACTCCTTACCATTATCAAGATAATGGGATAGTGGAAACGTTTAACAAGATATTGAAGAATGACTTAACCAATATTTACAATGTGAAGAGGGATGATTGGGATTTGAAGATACCAAAAGTGTTATTGGCCTATAGAACTTCATGCAAGAAACTTATAGGGACAAAAACATTTAGATTGGTGTATGGACAGGAAGAAATAGTATCTTTGGAGTATTTGATACCTAGTCTGTGCATTGCAACCATTAAAAACATGAAAGAAAGAGGCACAACTCAAGAAATATTGGCTCAAATCATGGAATTAGAAGTAGACAATATTGTGGTTGGGTTCCATCAGAAAGTACAGAAAGAAAAGGATAAATCTTGGCATGATAGACTCATTAAGAAGAATAACTTCAAGGAAGGAGATCTGGTTCTCCTCTATGACAAAAATTACTTGTAGCACCCAGGGAAGTTCAAGATGCATTGGCTAGGGCCATATGAGATAAAGTCGATCACAAATGGAGGTCTTGTGCAACTGGAGGATTTAATAGGAAAGGAGATGCAAGGATTGGTGAATGACAGTCGACTGAAACCGTATAGGGATAGTCAACCCAATAACCTTCATTAGTTGTAGTGCATAGAAGGAGAGTTGTACATAATAGGAGTTAAAAGATGAAAAAGAAAAGAAAAAAATAGAAAAAGGAAGAAAAAAAATAGAAAAAGAAGAAAAAGGAAGAAAAACTATGGAAAAAGAAGAAAAATACAAAAATGATGAAGTAGATGGATAAGTGGTAGAAAGGAAATTGGATAATAAAACATGAAACAGTCAGTAAGTAGTACAACAAAACATGAATACATTGTGCATTAGAGAAAGGTAGCAAGACATACAACGTAGCGTGACAGGAAAAGGGAAAAAGGCCATGAGCGGAAAAGTACAAGCACGACAGAGAATTTATGATAGGAGCTATAAAATAAAATGAGAGATAAGGATGAAAAACTAAGTGTGAGAAGGTATTTTCAGCACATTCAATGAAGATTTAGAGCAGAATTTTCAAGATTTTCTAGCATGGCATCACTGAAAGTTGAAGATCCCAGTCGAATGACAAGACAAACATAGAGTGCTACGAAGCCTGTAGAGAAAGAAACAACAAAAGTAGAAAACCCTATTCATCCAGAAGGAGTTGTCAATGTGGATGAGATCCCATCACATGTGATTGAACCAGTTAGTCCAACAGTTGTCGAAGAACAAGAAACAGTAGCTGAGTAGATGGATATGGATCCGAGGGATGAAGAACCAAACCCTAAACAACAAATGGGTTTGGGAGCATGACAACAATATAATAGGGAATATTATGAAAGAATAGAGTCATAAGAGCCTAGGGAAGAGGCCGAACAAGTACATAAACCTATTGTAGAGACAACACTACAAACATAAGAACATGTACAAGTTAAATATGTCACAACAAAAACGAATTTCGGCACAGAGGAAGAAGAGGATACACACCGGGAAGAAGGGTCATCTATCGTGGAAAAAAAGAGAAAGGGGAAACAACTAGTGCAGAGGTCAGCATGCAAGCATGCAGAAGTTACAACAACACTACTGCGCATACCTGAAGAAGTTACAATCCTGCCTGGTATTTTAGGAAATGTGGAGAAATTGAAATATGTGGACAATGATATTACAGAGAGGGACAAGTTCCTCGAGTTTGATCCATAGGTATATATGGAGAGTAAAGGGATAAGTTCGTCAAGATTTCCAATATTAGATCCAAAGAAATGGATTACAAGGTTGTACAATACAATAATAATGAAATTATTAGAAATCCCACATTTTGGAAGGCGCAAAGATGTTAATAACTACGTCAAATAATTGCTATCCTTAGTGCATGGAAGTGTTATGTAGATAGATAGACCATTGCCAATTGATGTAGACCTGATTGTAGAAATAACAGGTCTTCCAACTAATGGATAAAATCCATAGAAATGCCTAGATGACAACACTAAGGAGAAGGCTATTGTAGAAGAAATGAAGAAGAAGTTTAACACTGACACGGGGTCAAGAGTGTTAATAATCAACAAGATCAGTGAAACTGCGACAATATTTGCAACTAAGTTAATGGTATGCAAACTATTGAGGAAGTGTCACAAATAGGAAGCAACAACAGGTGTCATAGAAGTAGGCACAGAGTGTGCGAAAGGAAGCTTATTAAGTTGGGCCCTGTATTTATTGAATCTATTTTTGGATGACTACCAAGATGCACAAGATTTGGGAACAAATTTCCACTATTCATGGCTAATCATACTCATATCTTTGGTGGGTTAGGGACACCCCAAATACAGTGTATTTTTCCAAAAGATTGGAAAGTTTCATTGTTGACCCTCAACCAAGTTTTGAGGAAACATTGGTCAAGTTTGACCACCTTTTCAGACTTCAACAGGTTGGTCGAAGATGGAGTGCCTAGGTGGAGCTGAGATCACGAGAAATCACTTGTTTTGTGGACCCAAAAAAAGGTTTACTAGGCTTTATGTAATGGTTTATGGGATGTCGGCCCATGGGTTCTACCATGCTTTAGGCCTTTTTGTAAATGCATAAATAAGTAGCTAAGCGATGTAAGGGTAGTTATTAGTGGCTTTGTGCAAGAGTATGTTGATATATTGCAAGGATAAGTGTAAGTATTTTTGGGTTTCTTAATGCAATAGACTGTGTATGTAAGGCTCTGTGCTGGTTAGAGGAGTTGGCTCTATGCCTTGACCTGATTTTGGGAAGGTGCGTCTAGTGCTTAGTGTGTAGATCACCTGTCCAGTGTGAATCTTAGCTCTGTGGCTTAGTGCGCAAGAGTCAATGAATGTAAGGGATTGAAGCCTAATACATAAGAAGAAGTCGTTGGTGGACGTAGCCCCACACTAGGGTGAACCACGTAATCTCGTGTCAATGGTTTGCTTTGTACTATAATGTTTATACTGTGGATCTGCTTAGTGCATTGAATGCTATGAAGAATGGATAGATATATGAATTCTTAATGCTTTGTATATGTTGAATGTGTTAGATATGACTTATTATTCTAAGTGCGATGTGTATTTAGTCATTGTTACTGCGTCGATCTGTACTTAGGCTTTGATCTGCTATGTGAATAAATCTAATGAATTGACATATGTTTTTCCTAATTACTATGCGAAGTGTTGTAATCACATATATGTGTCCCAGCTTGGTTAAAGACACATGTGTCATGTAACCCCCCTGCCTCTAACTCGAGTGAGACTTCACCTGCTTCGCAGGTGTTGCTAAAAGGGCCGGTAGTTAGGGTTTGTTGGTGCGTTGTTATATTTGAACCCTATGTTATCACATAAACTTGTCAGAGCCTTAGGGGTTTGTGGTTTCTACCTAAGTCTATATTTTTGTCAATCTCTCTTCCTTTTGCACACCCAATTGTATGTTTTTCCTCTCGGCTGGTAGTTTTCTTCTGTTTTCCTTAATCTGTTTGATCGACCTGTTTTTCCTTGTCATCTTGTTTGAGAAGTATCAGCCTTCAGCCTTTCTATTTTCTCTAAGGTCAATCACTTCTCTCTTTACCTCTATCACCGATCCTTTTGCTTCCCAGAGCCATCAGTAAGTCTTCCAAGTAATTGTTCACAAAGACCGCAGTCATAAGCATAAACGCAACACTTAGAGCGGTCTAATGTGGACTCAAATCAAGAGAGCGAGTAAGATCATCTTTCAGCGGTGGAGATCCATCATGCATATGAGATTGATTGACATCAGGTGATTGGGATCATAGAGCTACAAAAAGATTAGCGTCGGAAAAAGGTCTGAAACTGCGAGTTCAATCCTATTCATTGGCGCTAGGAAGGAGACGTGGCACAAGATCAGTGTTTCGCTAACTCACAGGATGGAACACTCAAAGGGTAGAGTCGTGAGAACTCATGAAACGTGAAATCATGAAATGATTTGGGCCGTGCATTTTAGAAGGATGCATGGCGCAGGTTCCGAAAAGCAGAGAAGGTCATTTCGAAAAAGTCAGAAGTTCTAAAATGTCGATATTCATCAAGGTCGTCCAATGCAAAGGGGATGCGTGTCACCTGATTTGAGTAATCGCAATTTCGCGACTCAGAGATTTCAGCATGGAACATAGTGGGAACTCATGAAATGTGAAATCCTAAAACGCCTGGGAATTAGGCCCACGATCACAGCCTAGAGTCATATTGTTATAACCCTAATTTGCACCAAATATGCTTACTTATCATCATGCCATCTCATGTTACATCTTTTGCCAAGCCACTATTGAAACAACTTCTTAAAAACACCTTTTTTGAATGCATACGTTCCCTACTCCACTACTGCACGTGTGTATACGCTAGCTGACCCACTACAGCCCGCGTATACCTACAAAAGCATGAAAAATGGAAAGTTGCATATGAAACTCATGGTTTCAGGTAAGTTACCTAAATTTTTTGACTTCCCATCGCTGGTCACTTGACCAAATACCTAGCCTTTTCTAGCCTATAAAAGAAGGGGTAGGGGTCCCATTTGAAAAGAGAAAAAATAAGAGTAAATAAACTCTACCCGATTTTGCATTCCCCTTGTCCCAACCTTTTGCAACCATTGTGTGAAGAGAAACATATATAAAATAAGTTGGAGTACATTTGAAGAGGATCCCAGGACCAGATTCGAGGAGCAGTGGCCAATCTCACTATTGTAAGGTATTCTTGTGAGATTAATAAAAGAAGTACTTTTCCCGTCCCACCATATGAGGTGTTTAATGTTTAATATTGATTATATTTTGATAGAATCTCTAACCCATTAGTTCATATATCAAATGCATGCTTGGAGTTATTTGTTTGTCTATTTGTGAATGCAGGTTAGCTTTGGGAGGAAACTTGCAGTCAAGGAGCAACCGAAAGAAAAAGGGATCTACATTGAACGTGGAAGTCAAGGCATAGTGAATTGATCCTTTTACCCTTGTATTTAAATATGAATAATGGGGTTTATGATTGGGATGATGGTAAAAATTAGGAGACTTTAGGTCATTTCTGCATTCATGATAAAACCCTTAATGCAAGTCTGTAGGAGGGATTTCCCACCCACAATAGAATTGGCGACTATACTGGGGAATCTCTAGGGTTTTCTGGGGATACTTTTTGGGTATTTTAGAATTGGTTTTATTACCTTTTTTTCTGAGTTTTTGCAAGAGTTTGAGTTTGTAGGGATTCTGGTCTTCCATACCGGTACTCCTTGCATGATTTCTTGACTATTTGATTTTTCTTTCCGGGAATTTACAGAGGTATACGCAACCTGTAGAAGCCCTGCCTGCGTATACATGCGCCCTACCTTTAGACAACCTGCGTATATTCGTTGTGCTGCTAAAGTGTCAGTTGCTTGCTTATGTCCATAATTTTTCTTAGGAGAGGTAGTCATCCTCTTTCCCTGTCAGGAGTAATCCTCCTCAGGGGTTTCCTAGATTTGTTCATGGTCTCTGTGTTGTAGTCTATAGCATAGGAATACCTTCAGATTATCTTTGTTTCATCAAAGTTTCTATTATCTCTCCAATAAACTCTTTAGGGTTGTAGGCTAAAGATGCTTGGTAACTTAATAATATGATATGTAGGTGTTTGTGGAACAATGGGATAAATCAATAATTAATGAAATAGACAACTCATCATACATTCAAATGAAACAGTGCTTTTAGAGAACAATAATCAGACAAGATATTTTAAAGAGGGGATGAATAATACTAATATTGATTTCCAAATACAACTAGGTGTAGGGCTAATAAAAGGTAGTAAGAAATCCTTCACTTCAAGTTTATGAGCTTAATAAAGAGATGACAGTCTTTAAAATATAAAACAAATTGAAATAAAGTACAGAAACAAGATACATGAGAAATTCTGATATTGAAGGCAAAAGGGGACTGTAATTCTATTATCCAATAAGAGTCTATAACAGTAGCCAAAAATGCCTTCCCATATTGAACCCCTATCTCTTAGAAAAGATAGGCATTTATAGCCCTTTACAATTGGTTTTTTAGATCCTGAAAACTTGGATCTGTATCTAGATATAGAAAATAAAACTAACTAAATACAATTGATAAGCAAAGACTAGTTCCTAGAACTCGAACTATCTTCTATGTTGATCTTGACATATGTACCTCATCACCTTTAGGACTCTGTTGTGTCATGGAAGGGTAAAGACACCTGTCTTCTGTAGTTGGACTCTTTTAATAACCATAATCGAGACTTTAGTTCACCAATTTAGCATTTGGTCTCAAAATCTCCATGAATCTTTGATGCTGAGTGTTTCTTGATTAGGTGGTTAATCCTTCGATGCTCTCAAACCCTTTTTAAATACTCCAAAATCGCCTCGCTCCAGCTTATCTTTTCAAAACTTTCTTTGTGTACTTTCACCAGTTAATTCACCTTACGATCTGTTGGTTAGCTGGTGAAGGTTCTGCTTTTCACCAACTAACTGGTTGTAATTTTACCCTTTGCACTGGTGAAAGTTCTGTCTTTGGCCAAAAAGGAACCTTTCATCTCCAAAACTATTGTTTTACCAAAAACTTAGTGTGCCTTTGATTTATCTCCCTGCATATTCACAGCAACCTGGGCCACTACCTGTAGATCTAGATGTGAATTACTCTTCTGCTTCAATTTCTTAATTTTCCTCTTAAGGTGTTTTGCTAACCACCACAAAATGTTATAGTCCTTGGTGATTTTATTCTTTCTCTTTTTGTCTTTGACACTCTCATGAGCCAATTTCTCAAATGCTGCATTTTTCTTTGCAAAATTGTCAAATAGGGATTTGTATCTTGCCTTGATTACTGTTTCCAAAACCTCTTGTTGTGCAATCACCTCTTTCAGTTCCTTAATTTTTTGTGATTTCTTTGACTTCTTACTCTTTGATGTTTCACCTTCATCAATGGGAGTAAAAGTCCCACAGTCTTGTGCAATTTCCATGGAGTGTTCAGGACTTTTAATGGCTGGACTTTCATCTTCTTGCTCTAGCTCTGTTTCGGAGTCTATGTATGGAAAATTGAGAATATTTGTCTCTTTTACTGTAGGCTGCTCTGAATTGGTTTCAAAATATAATTTTTTATTTTCTCTTTTAGACATTATGCTGGAAATCCTGTCCTCTGGTGGTCCTGGAAGAGCTCTCCTCCTCCTTGAGCTGCTCTGAGGAGTTAACTATTTTTTTTCAGTTTTCTTCTGCTCATTCATGGGTTGAGTTTGGGTCTCAAAGCCTTCCCAAAAAAGAAAATGTTGCCAAGTCCTTCCTCTTTGTCTCAGTTCTTCTAGAATTATCAATTTGATCAAGCCAAAATGACAAAAGGTGTTTTTTATGCTTAGAGGTTCATCTCTAATCTTTTTACATACTTTGGTTAGGCTTTTGTGAAGGAATAAAGGTAAATTTAGGAGGGTCTTCCCTGGGAAATGATCTAAAAGTTTGAAATGATATAACATTAGCTTGTCATACCTACCTTCTGAGGTGATATAGAGTTGAATGCCTTTAAACAGGTCCTGCCATTCATCTTCCAAATGATAAACTGGCATGCTTTTCTTCCAGGTGATGTCTTTGAAATCTTCCTTAAGGTGTACCCTAAAATTCAAATTCTTGGTTGTTGTTGTCATAAACCAGCTTTGGCCTGATCTGGGTAAGTTGGTTGCTATGGAAATGGCAGCTTCATCGACTATCGTTTCTACAAAACCCACACTAGCTTTGTTTCCATCATATGATTTAGCAAATGCTTCAGCTGTCGTTTGGTGGCAACCATTTTGTAACCTTTCAACATGAATCATGCAGCCTGTGTCTGAGAAATGTTTTTTCACATCTGGATGCGACTGTAAGAAGGACAAGCTATCCAATTCTTTCCTTAGCAATAAACCACTTTGTTTCCTTGCCATATATGACTTGAACCTTGAATGTTTTTCAGATAGTTGTCACAGTGATTTCCTGATTGAGCCAAGGTTTTGGCGCTGGTGAAAACTCTCGGTGTTGCCAATTCAAAATATGGAACCATACCATATTACCTGTGAATAAGTGCATGTTTTAAAATGAGTGCTGATTTGATGTCATTGAGTGACTTGTACCTCCTCTATCTATGATGATGAATGTGAATTCGTTATCTCCAATGTTCTCATTGTTGGAGCATGCAATCATGAGCACGATCCACCATAATATCCGATCAAACGTGCACAACGGTATCATCATCATCATCATTCGCTTCGACCAACGCCTCATAATAATTATGTGGCGTGTGTTGAGCATGTCTTATTTTCAATTTCTGGAATCATGGAAGAAAAACACGTGTTTCGTGCTTTCACCAGCTAGCCTGTCAGTGGGAGAGTACTCCTTAACTGTTGAAACCTGCTGCTTTCACCAGCTAACATCAACCTTGCAACATGCATTAGCTGTTGAAAATATTTCCACGAAATTTTATAAAAACAAACTTTATGGATCAACTTATTTCTAAGGCATGAATTTAAAACCTAAGTTTTGACACTAGAAGAATCTGAAAATAAATAGAGAATCCTACAAATGACCATCCTATCACCTACAAAATGAAACCAAGTGACTGATTCATTTTGGGAGCTAACAGTTTCCTTGCATTTTCTTTTCCAAAGTCATTTTCTCTGTCTCTCAGGGACTCTAGTTTTCAATAACAGTCCTCCCTGCCTGTGTTGGACTGTTTTTTTCACTTTTTTAAGCATTTACAGATATATACACACCCTGCAGTAGCCCTGAACACGTGCATACATGCTCTGCATTTAGAAAGCCTGTGTATATACACTAGTTGTTGTGGTGACAGTCACGTATCTGTGTCGGGGAGATCTTTTGACAGAGAAAGGCAGTCATTGTCTTACCTGTCAGAAGTCAGTCTTTTCAAGAGGTATTTTTGGTCTCTTCCCTAGTTTCTTTGATCATAGTCTATAGCCTAGGCTTGACCATAGCATAGTTTTCTTTTCATCGAACAGATTTCTTGAATTTTTTGTAATAGAGTCTTAGACAAATTTGTGAGTCTTTTGAGATCAGCCTTTTGAGGTTTGGTCAAGTGACTCCCTGCGATCCGTAGTAGGGCCAAAAGGGATTTTTGGTTTCTTTTTTGTCTTCACTTTATCTTTTTCTTGATTTAGAAGAAAGAAAAGGAATCCATTTTTCAATTCTCTTATTTTAAAAGCATGTTGAAATTTGTTCACTTCTTTGTTTGATTGAGTAGTTGGTTGTTTGCATTAATAATCAAGGAAAAGTTTTTCTTTCATAAGTTCTTGGTTGTTTACTTAGGAAAATAAGTAGCTCGTAGTCAAGCAAAATCCCGTGTTGAGTTTGTTGTTCAAAGATCTTAGAAAAAAATAGTTTGAAAAGTTGGTTAAAGAATTTAAAAGTGCAAATCTAAATTTGTCAAGAAGAAGTTATTTTGTTTCCATATTTTTGTTTATCTTCTCTTTCGTCTCTCAAAACATCACTAGTTTCACTTTAACAACCTTTGACTTAAGACAAGCCATAAAATTTAATGATTAATTAAAATCAACTAGACTTTATGATTTGTAGGGTCCATCAACTAGTCTAGGCTAGAGCCTTGATTTAGGTTGGAGAGGAAACTCTTCAAGGTAAAACATACATAAGAGTCTGTGCTAGGGAGTGTTAAAATTCTAGTATCATGAAAGTTATCTAGGACCCCCCTCTAAAACAATTTCTAAACATGAGGTTGCATGCAGAAAGGTAGCAGAGATAACCC
Organism: Picea engelmannii; assembly: GCA_009831015.1. Lineage (NCBI taxonomy): Eukaryota > Viridiplantae > Streptophyta > Pinopsida > Pinales > Pinaceae > Picea > Picea engelmannii. The sequence continues at coordinate 537,306 of ML789024.1, forward strand.
CTCCAAAGTCGGACCAAGCGTAGTGGGGAACACATATAAAGGGCTTGTCTTGGGATTTCGTCGATTGCATTTGCCATGGAGCTTTGTGGGTCTCGAATCTGTTCAAGGTCCTTAGTTGTCTTCCATACCACTTTCTTTTGATACCCTTGACAGGTTTCAGGCTTGATACCCTGCTCATTGTGGTCCACCCGACTATCGACTGTACCCGCTTGGTGATTGTTCACAGGCTAGAAACCTAGTTGCCATTATTTTAGGGACTTACACATGTGACTGCGGGGGTATATCATTGTACCTAGGACATACATTGGGCCATGATTTGCAGAGTATACCCGGAGGGTGCTTCCATATTCGAGTTGCACTTGCACCGGTAAGTTTCTCTAGTGTTGGGTGTTGTAACTATTTTTCCAACTAGTTAGTGATTGCTTATCTTATCTCTTAGGAACTTTTCTAGAGTGTGTTGGTTCTTGAAGGAATATAAATCCCTAGTGTGTCATTGATATTCTCACACAGTGGATGATCAAGAGCTTTTTCGGTCACAAAGGCTTCGAGGCATGCCACCGGTTACACTGGAGCCCCCTCCCCCCCCTCCCCCCCTCTCGCCGCCACTAAGGTGAAAACTAGACTAGCAAGAGTCTTTCAATACAAATGGGTCACATGAGACTGTGCCCATCTCCCCTCCAATAAGAGAACACTTGACTCCAGAGGAACCCATCATTTCTGACTTTGAAACAAAAGCTCTTGGTCTGAACGAACCTCTGTATCCTAATCCATCGGTGCCCATCATCGTACAAGTTCATCCTTATGAGCACCAAACAATGTCACAAGAAGCAATGGAAACAAGTGTTGTCACTTCTTCTAGGAATTCTCATATTCCCTCTACGGTTGTCACCACAGGGGGTGTTCCACCTCCTAACCCACCATCGTTGGTCTGAGCCACCATGGTCTCAACTGCCTCTACCTCAAGCAATGGTCTGATCCTGTCTTTGGTGGTGGCCATTGCTCCTTTCACACAGAGTGCAACAGGTACTCCATTCTCATACGGGATTCCTAGCTCAAGTACAAGCCCTATACTTTCCTACTCCACTCTACAGACTTTAGGTCTGGGGGCAGGGAGCTCTAATGCTCCTCTGCAAGGATCCATGGGGGGAACTTCAGTTTCCTTTAGTGCTTTCCCTTATGAAAGAGGTCATATACCTCCTTCATCCCCTTCGCTCGACGGTGCTCACCAGGATTCCTCCAGGCCGAACACACACCATAGTTCGTTTGGAGTGTTGAAATTACTAAGACAACTAAGAGGGGGGGTGAATAAGTTGTTACTGTTCTTAAACAATTTTAAGTCAATTAAACCATTTTTAATCTTTCTCCAAGTGACCATCAATATTATACAACATATGAACAACATAAATAATGAGCATAAGTCACACATAAGATATACACAGAGACATATTTTCACGAGGAAACCCATAAAGGGAGAAAACCTCTTCTCCTTCGAAATGATAGGCAATTTTTTAAGTTATTTACATCATCTATAGTTGAGCACCAACTCAATGTGAGGCTACTACCTCTGTTCTACAAGCTCCAACTTGTTTGAGAGCACCAACTCTCTGGTTTCTCTAGCACCCACTAAAAGGAAGCACCAACTCCCTGAGTGTTCTAGCACCGACTGGATGGAAGCACCTACTTCCACTTATACAAGCACCAACTTGCATACAAAAAACTCTGTGTTTTCCCAAACACCACCTTGCCACCCTATTTTCTAGCCACAACTAGATGGAAGCTACAACTCCCAATATTCAAGCATCAACTTGAATATCAAAGGATCACAGTCCTCCATAGCACCACCCTATCTCCCTGATTATAAATAAATGACTGAATAACCAACAATACAGATATATCAATTCTTACCACTTCTTCATTGTTCTGCAATTCCTTCTGCTCTGTTCATACTTGGCTTGACTTGTTGTCTCTTTCTTTCTTTTCTTTCTCTGTCCTTCTCATGCTTCTTTGATATGTGCACATTCTTCTCTCTTCACCATTTCTGTTCTATTCAACTTTTGTTTCTTATCTCCGAGCTTTCTTCACACTGTGCATACTGTAATTTTACCTTTCTACAATTCAAATAATTGTTCAGTCAAAATAGCCACACTTACACAGTCGCTGCATCTCTCATTTTATACACACCAGCCTCATCAATTACACCTTGAATCGCCTTGGGAAAAGACAAAAACATCTCAGCAAATGAATCACCAACCGATCAAGAACCATGATTCGATTTTCTGCTAATTGAATCATAACTGAACAGTTAATCGTAAAGATCAACAATAGCCCTTCAATCAGATTTTGAATTAACAAGCATCATTGGATTAAATTCGCAAGGTCTTGTGTTTGTCCCATATGCCCACTGGATGTGACCACGGGCCAGATCAAAATGCGTTTCACATTTCACATTTCAATAATCCTATGTCGAAGTGTCTCGACACTACAAGTTATGGTCCCCGAAATGGAGCTTAGCTTCATGCTAGCTCCTCCCTCTCATATGACCATCGGCGGTGACCATAGCCTATGCCAAAAGGCATTTCAAAAATTTGCATATCGACGCTCCTATGATGAAAGGTCTCGACACTCCATGTTGCAAACTCTGAAATGGGGCTAGGCTTCTCTGGCTCTGCTCTCCAGCTCTCGACAATGTGACCGCGAGATAAGACCACTGGCTAGTCCTTTGAGCACTTGTTTCTTGAAATCAACGGTCCACAACTTTGATGATTTGACGGTCCATATCTTTTCATGATTACGCATATCGTGAGTTCGAAGTGTAAGAGAACCTCCTTCCTTTGAATTTCCAGTTAGCAAAACGCCAATCGATCGCCATGTGTCTGTTGGAAATACTAAAACAACTGAGAGGGGGGGGTGAATCAGTTGTATGTGAGCTTAAACAATTTTATACTTTTTGAACATTGTTAATATCTCTTCATGTGGTCATCAACAGTATACAACATATGGACAGTAAAATTAAAGACCATCAATCACACATAAAGTACACACAGAGACAGATTTTCACGAGAAAACCCATGAGGGAGAAAACCTCTTCTTCTTCGAAATGATAGGCAGTCTTTTTCAGTTCTGTACATCATTTATAATTGAGCACCAACTCAATGTGAGGCTGCTACCTCTGTTTTACAAGCTGCAACTTGTTTGAGATCTCCAACTCTCTGGCTTCTCTAGCACCTACTAGAAGGAAGCACCAACTCCCTAAATATTCTAGCACCAACTAGATGGAAGCACCAACTTCCTGTATGTTCCATCACCAACTGGATGGAAGCACCAACTTCTAGTTACATAGGCTCCAACCTGTATGGGAGAGAACACTTGTTCTCCCTAGCACCACCCTGCCACCCTTGTTTCTTTGGCTGCAACCAGATGGAAGAAACAACTTCCTGTGTTCAAGCTCCCACTTGAACCTCTGAGGACAACAATCCTCCCGAGCACCTCCCAACCACCCTTGAATATCAAATAATGAAAACACAGACAACTTATTCAGAAAAATCACTTCTTACCATTTTTACTCTGTTCTGTAAATCTAATCTTCAACAAATTGTTCTGCAATTCTTCTCTTCCTCAATAGGTCTGCTCTGCATCACATTCTTCTGTCATTCTGTTCTTCTTCTGCTCTGCCTATCATTTTTCTCTGTTTCTTCTTTACATTTCATTTCATTCTGTACATCAATTAAAACTTCATACTCAGCATCTTCTCCTTTCTCCTTTCTTACTATTTCATTCTTTTTCCATCCAGAACAGCCAACCAAATTCAGTCTCGCTCATTTTCTTTTATACACACTTCCTTGACGATTCCACTTCCCCTTCCAATAGGTAATACAAGGACATCTGTCTTGGAAACTGAAAGGCTAACCGATTTGTCATTATCAGTCCGTTTCTCTTAACAGATTCATAACTGAAGCGTTAATGTGTGAGGAAGAACAGTAGCCCTCCGATCACTTTCAAACCTTATCCACACCATTAGATAATCTTTATAATTCTTGCCTTTTAAACCGGGTTTCAACAATTTCATATGCTATCCCTCCTGGGCTTAGCTCTCGGTCAACATGACCATGACTCTGTGACCATGACCTTACCCTGTCAGGGCTACGGGGTTTGTGACGCCTCAATGCATACACCCGCGTGATTCCCGATCGTCCAAATCCCGACGCTCATTTCCATGCGCTAGCCCTCCTGAGCTTAGGCTTGACCCACATGACTGTCAACACATGACCTCGGTCAAACCTCTCATCAGGGTTTCGGCATTTTCTATGTCACCATGCACATGCCTACGGAATTCCCGATCCTCCGATCCCCGATTCTCCGAAGAAGGAAATCAACGGTCCAGATCTCATTCTTGCTCTAACGACTGCAATCAAATCGTGAAATCGCATATTGTGATTTCGGGGTTTTCGTTGTCAAGTGAATTGGACATTTCAAAGTCCCGATCCCCGATTCTCGATACTATGTGGACGTCACTCATGGTTTGACACGTGTTAAGTACTGCCACGTGTCACTCTGATTTATGACTTACATGTGTCTGAAGTTTTGAATCTGCCTAACACCTGTCATTACCTGGTTGTGCCACGTGTCCCTATCTGACATGAGTTGGATCGACGGTCTAGATCACATCTTGATCTGATGGTTAAGGTTCAGTCGGGATTTCTTTCATCGCGATTTCAGGGTTTTTGTTGTAATTGAACACGGGACTCGTGAAACTCTGATTTTCGATTCTTCGATGAGAAAAACTCCGACGACGCCCGATCCTTTGCCACATGGCTTTGTAGATGGACGGTCCCTATTCCTCTAGGATTTCGAGACTTTTGATGTCTCGATTCACTTGTCACCGGGATCCCCGATTTCCCGATGGCCAATATCCCGATGCCTCACCAGAATGCTGACGCGTGTCCTGCCCAGATCAATGACTAGGATTCTCTCTCCAATATCCCGATGACTTGTTCGGGATTTCTCCTTTGCATGGTAGGGCTTAACCCTTGCGCGACTCTTACAGATTCGACGGCTATCGGGTTTTCTTCTTAGATCCTACGGCTCAGATCTGTTCTCCCTCTCTGTGTTCCTTCTGAGGCTTAACCTTCGTGTACCTTCTGTAGATCCGGTGACTGACGGGTATCTTATTCAAATCTGACGGCTCAGATCACTTCTTCTGCACGCCTACTCCTGCGCTTAACCTCTGCGCAGCTTCTCCCTATCCAATAGCTGTCAGGATTTTCGAGTGAGATCCGACAGTTCTCGGTCTCTTTCCCCTGTGGGCTCCTCCTGAGCTCCTCCTGGACATGTAAACCAATGGTCCAGATCTGTTCTCTTCAGGCCGATCCGACGACTCCATTTGCTCCCTCCTGAGCTTCTTACGCATATAAGAACACTATTCCTTATGAGATTATCCTCCTCGAATCCTTAAAGGATTCCGACGTCTGCGTGTGATCATTCACTACTTTCGATCATTCACCTCTCTGAACTTTGTCTTCTGTTTGCCTGTCATCTTCACTGTTGCCATCAATGGAAAGCATTCGCTGTCTGTTCACTAAATTTTCCAACAATCTCCCCCTTTGGCATTGATGGCAACACTTGCATTCAAAACCAACTCTCCTCTGCATTCGGCCATTCGGACTCGACTCTCCTCTGCATTAAAAAGAGATATTTTCTCCCCCTTTGACATCAATGTCAAAGAAGAAATATTCTCCCTCTAATCTTGTTGCAAAATAGACTCCCCCTGTCATCTATAAGCATTTAGGAAATTCACCAGATATTCAATAAGCACTCCCCCTGACCAGGTGCACATATTAGACACAAGAGTTTGTAACCCCCAGCTTTTGACGAAGATATCCAAAATGGGTCGCAGCTAATGGTTTAGTAAAAATATCAGCAATCTGTTCTTTAGAGGGTATATAGTTCAGTTGAACAATTCTGTTTGATACTTGTTCTCTGAGAAAATGATACTTTATAGGAATATGCTTAGTCATGGAATGAAGAACAGGATTCTTGGAGACACTTATGGAACTAGTGTTATCACAATGAATTGGGATAGGATTAGTGTAAGTTACCTTCAAATCTGCAAGAGTTTGTATCATCCATAAGATCTGTGTGCAGCAAGTAGTAGCAGCAATGTATTATGCCTCTGTAGTGGATAATGAAATGGATCCTTGCTTTTTACTAACCCATGCAACTAATGAGTCACCCAGAAAAAATGCTCCTCCACTGGTGCTCCTTCTCTCATCAACACAGTTAGCCCAATCTGCATCTGAATAGGCAGTTAACTGGAAATTTTGATTTCTAGGATACCACAGTCCATATGTCATTGTTCCCTTCAGATATTTGAATATTCTTTTAATAGCTACCAAGTGAGTTTGTTTAGGAGCAGACTGAAAACGGCCTACCATTCCAACAGCTTGCATTATATCAGGACAAGATGATGTGATGTACAGAAGACTGCCTATCATTGAATGATATGTCCTTTGTTCAACATCAGGTGAGATATCATCTTTGCTCAGCTTGCAACCAACCACCATAGGTGTGCTGACTGTAGAGGAATCTTTCATTTGAAATTTCTTCAATATCTCTTTCAAATATTTTTCTTGAGAAATAAAAATCCCTGCAGAGCTTTGTTTTACTTGTAAGCCAAGAAAATATGACAGTTCTCCTATCATGGACATTTCAAATTATGTTTGCATAGAGTTAGCAAACCACTGAACATATGATTCATTAGTACAGCCAAATATAATATCATCTACATAAACCAAAACAACTAGTAAATCATCACCTTCAAATTTAATGTAAAGGTTACTGTCAACAATACCTTTCTTGAATCTTTTTTCTTTTAGAAATTTGTCCAGTCTATAATACCAAGCTCGTGGTGCTTGTTTTAGTCCATATAAGGCCTTCTTCAGCTTACAAACATATTTAGGGTTGTCTGTCAATGAGAATCCTTCAGGTTGCTCCATATACACTTCTTCCTCTAGATCTCCATTAAGAAACGCTGACTTAACATCCATCTGATAAACTTTGAAGTTCTTATGATAGGAATAAGCAATAAACATTCTGATAGCTTCCAATCTTGCCACTGGTGCAAAAGTTTCATCAAAGTCCTGACCTTCCACTTGTGCATATCCCTTACAGACCAATCTGGCTTTATTTCTAACAACTTGTCCTTTTTCATTCATTTTATTCTTGAATACCCATTTGGAACCTATTACATTCTTATTTTCAGGTCTAGAGACTAGCTCCCAAGTATTGTTCTTCTCAATCTGATCCATCTCTTCATTCATTGCTCTAATCCAATCTTCTTCCTGACTAGCTTCCTCAAAATTTGTAGGTTCAGTCATAGATAAAAAGGCAACATGAGATTGTTCTATGTCATTAATCAGTTTCCTTCTAGTCTGAACTCCTTCATTTATATCCCCAATTATCTGGTTTTCAGGATGATTCTTTCTGATAACTCTGAGAGGAGTTTTTGCTTCTTTCTGTTGACTTGTATCAGTTTGAATGTTCACATTTTCATCTGATCCGGCCTCTTCTCTTTCTGATCCTTGGACCTGTTCATGTTCATCTTCAACTGTATCTTCTTTTAAAACATAGACATTGTTTTCTATTCTTATACCTTTTGCAAGTAGCTTACCTGAATCCAGAGATTTGATTTTACAGTCTTTAGAGGTAAAAACAACTTCACATCCTCGGTCACATACTTGACTGACACTAAGCAGGTTATGTTTCAAATTCTCTACAAGCAGCACATCTTGAGATTTTCTTTTTCCATTACTCAAACTCACAATTCCTTTACCTTTCACCTTTCCTAGTGCATCATTTCCAAAAGTTACATTCCCTGATTTGCTGTCACTTAGAGTTAGAAACTTACTTCTGTCTCCAGTCATGTGTTTGGAGCATCCATTGTCAATGTACCAGGGATTCTTTTTATTTTGGGCTGATAATGCTAGTCCACATTTGTCATCTACTTTCTTCTTCCAGACTTTGACATTTTCAACAGTGGGATTCCGATATGGGTTATCTTTCTTTAAATGACAGTTTGCTGCCTTATGTCCATAATTATGATAGATGTAGCATTCTGGTTCACTGAATAAAACATCATAACAATTGTTATGCTCATAACTATTGTTGTGTTTCTCCTGTGTCCTTCTTGCAGTCATCACATGACTCATAATCTGTGATTGCTTGTTGCTTGGTTGTCTCAATCTTTGTTGTGGTAGATAGTTATTCATTGAGTATCTTGATTGTTCATATCTAAATCTTAGAGGACAATTTATAGCTTTGTGTCCAAAATTAGAGCATATAAAACAATAACCATAGAAGAAATTTTTGTACCTTGAAAAAGTCTGTCTTCTTTGAGGAGGTCGATTTCTTTCATGCCGATAAACTTTCTGGTCTACAAATTATGTTCTGGGGTTTTTCCTTTCATTCCATCTTGATGGTTGATTTTATTTCTTTGTCTCTGCGAAGTGACTGTTGTCAATGTTTGAGGATTTGACAAACTTGATAGATTCTGTGTTACTTGGATGATCACTACTTGATCCTTCTTCATATCCCAATCTAGCTTTCAGCTTTGAATTTCTTTGTTGATTTAAAATGGAGGTTAATTCTTCTGATGCTTTTATACTTGGCAGATTTTGATGATACAGTCCTTTGAATTTCTCCATTTCTTTTCTAGTCTTTACTATTTCTTCTTCTAGAGCTTCACACCTGAGTTTCTTCTCTAACAGTTGTTGTTTCAATATGTCTTCTATCTTATTTTCCTTTTCTAATTCCACTTTCAGCAGAGCAAAATCTTCATCAGGTTTTTTATTGTCTTTTTCAAACTGTGTTAACACTTGTTTTAGCTTTCTATTTTTAGATCTGAGTCTATCAATTTCTTCCAGTGCACTGATTAGTTCTCCTTCCAAATCCACCACAACTTCTTCCTCATTATCATCACTGCCTGTGCTTTTATTATCATGATCCTCTTTGACCATAAGTACGAAGTCATTTGCTTTATCTTCACCGAATGAGTCACTATCGGTGTCTTCTGAGGAATTGTCATTATTTGCAACCAAACTTTTCTTATTATTATATTTCTTGTACTTGTACTTCTTTTCATCATCATAGTTCTAGACCTTTTTCTGATGGGGACACTTAGATGAAAAATGACCTATCTTACCACAGTTAAAGCATTTAAAAGGAAACTTCCCTTGATATTTTCCTGATCCTTTCTTTAACCTTCTCACAAATTTTGCCTCAATGTCATCAAATTCTGAATCAGTATTCTTGTCTTCTTTAAAAGAAGCTTCTCTGGTACTGGATTTATCTTTGTTAATTATCATTTCATATGCAGTTAGAGTTCCTAGAAGTTGATCAATGGACAGAGTTTTAAGATCATTCAATTCTTCTATTGCAGAGACTTTTGGATTAAATTTATTAGGCAGAGATCTTAAAATCTTCTGAACTAAGAGTGAGTCATCAACTGTCTCACCTAGACCCTTCATAGCATTTAAAAGTTCTTCAACTCTTCAAAAATACTTGCTAATTGTTTCATATTCATTCATCTTTAGTTGTTCAAATTTCAATTTGTATGTTTGAAGTTTGGCCTCTTTTACTTTCTCACTTCCTTCATAACTATTAATAAGTTTATCCCACATTGCTTTGGCAGTATCAAGATGCATCACCTTTACAAACTCAGCTTCAGCAAGTCCATTCAAGATGGCATTCATCCCCTTAGCATTAAAACTAAACTCTAACTTATCATCCTTGTTGGCCAGCACAACAGGCTTTGTATATCCAGTCTCTACTACATCCCAAACATCAGCACCTAAGGCCATTAAGTATGTTCTCATTCTAATCTTCCAAAAGGAAAAATTTGTTCCATCAAATAGAGGGGGCTTAGAGGCTGAAGTCCCTTCATGAGTTGTCATGTTTAAGCTTACAGATCTACCTTTAAATAAAAGGAACCTGCTCTGATACCAATTGTTGGAAATACTAAAACAACTGAGAGGGGGGGGGTGAATCAGTTGTATGTGAGATTAAACAATTTTATACCTTTTAAACATTGTTAATATCACTTCATGTGGTCATCAACAATATACAGCATATGGACAGTAAAAGTAAAGACCATCAATCACACATAAAGTACACACAGAGACAGATTTTCACGAGGAAACCCATAAAGGGAGAAAACCTCTTCTTCTTCGAAATGATATGCAGTCTTTTTCAGTTCTGTACATCATTTATAATTGAGCACCAACTCAATGTGAGGCTGCTACCTTTGTTTTACAAGCTGCAACTTGTTTAAGAGCTCCAACTCTCTGGTTTCTCTAGCACCTACTAGAAGGAAGCACCAACTCCCTGAATATTTTAGCACCAATTGGATGGAAGCACCAACTTCCTGTATGTTCCAGCACCAACTGGATGGAAGCACCAACTTCCAGTTACACAGGCTCCAACCTGTATGGGAGAGAACACTTGTTCTCCCTAGCACCACCCTGCCACCCTTGTTTCTCTGGCTACAACCAGATGGAAGAAACAACTTCCTGTGTTCAAGCTCCCACTTGAACCTCTAAGGACAAAAGTCCTCCCGAGCACCTCCCAACCACCCTTGAATATCAAATAATGAAAACACAGACAACTTATTCAGATAAATCACTTCTTACCATTTTTACTCCGTTCTGTAAATCTAATCTTCAACAAATTGTTCCGCAATTCTTCTCTTCCTCAACAGGTCTGCTCTGCATCACATTCTTCTATCATTCTGTTCTTCTTCTACTCTACCTATTATTTTGCTTTGTTTCTACTTTACATTTCATTTCATTCTATACATCAATTAAAACTTCATACTCAGCATCTTCTCCTTTCTCCTTTCTTACTATTTCGTTCTTTTTCCATCCAGAATGACCAACCAAATTCAGTCTCACTCATTTTCTTTTATACACGCTTCCTTGATGATTCCACTTCCCCTTCCAATAGGTAATACAAGGACATTTGTCTTGGTAACTGAAACGCTAACCGATTTCTCATTATCAGTCCATTTCCCTTAATGGATTCATAATTGAAGCGTTAATGTGTGAGGAAGAACAGTAGCCCTCCGATCACTTTCAAACCTTATCCGCACCGTTAGATAATATTTATAATTCTTGCCTTTTAAACCAGGTTTCAGCACTTTCATATGCTAGCCCTCCTGGGCTTAGCTCCCGATCAACGTGACCGTGACTCTGTGACCACGACCTTACCCTGTCGGGGCTATGGGGTTTGTGATGCCTCAATGCATACACCCACGTGATTCTCGATCATCCAAATCCCGACGCTCCTTTCCATGCGCTAGCCCTCCTGAGCTTAGGCTTGACCCACATGATCGTCAACACATGACCTCGGTCAAACCTCTCATCGGGGTTTCGGCATTTTCGATGTCACCATGCACATGCCTACGGAACTCCTGATCCTCCGATCCCCGATTCTCCAATGAAGGAAATCAACGGTCCAGATCTCATTCTTGCTCTAACGGCTGCGATCAAATCGCGAAATCGCATATCGTGATTTCGGGGTTTTCGTTGTCAAGTGAATTGGACATTTCAAAGTCCCGATCCCCGATTCCCGATACTCTATAGACGTCACTTGTGGTTTGACACATGTTAAATACTGCCACGTGTCACTCTGATTTGTGACTTACATGTGTCTGAAGTTTTGAATCTGCCTAACACCTGTGATTACCTGGTTGTGCCACGTGTCCCTATCTGACGTGAGTTGGATCGACGGTCTAGATCACATGTTGATCTGATGGTTCAGGTTCAGTCGGGATTTCTTTCATTGCAATGTCGAGGTTTCTTTTGTAATTGAACACGGGACTCGTGAAACTCTGATTTCTGATTCTCCGATGAGAAAAAATCCGACGACGCCCGATCCTTTTCCACCTATCCTTGTAGATGGATGGTCCCTATTCCTCCAGGATTTCGAGACTTTCGATGTCTCGATTCACTTGTCACCGGGATCCCTGATTTCCCGATGCCCAATATCCTGATGCCTCGCCAGAATACTGACGCGTGTCCTGCCCAGATCAACGACTAGGATTCTCTCTCCAATATCCCGATGACTTGTCCGAGATTTCTCCTCTGCACAGTAGGGCTTAACCCTTGCGCGACTCTTACAGATCCGACAGCTGTCAGGTTTTCTTCTCAGATCCTACGGCTCAGATCTATTCTCCCTCTCTGCGTTCCTCCTAAGGCTTAACCTTCGTGTACCTTCTGCAGATCCGGTGACTGGCAGGTATCTGCTTCCAATCTGACTTCTTAGTTCACTTCTTTTGCACGCCTACTCCTGCGCTTAACCTCTATGCAGCTTCTCCCGATCCAACAGCTGTCGGGATTTCCGAGTGAGATCCGACAGTTCTCGGTCTCTTTTCCCTGTGGACTCCTCCTAAGCTCCTCCCGGACGTGTAAACCAACGATCCAGATCTATTCTCTTCAGGCCAATCTGACGGCTCTGGTTACTCCCTCCTAAGTTTCCTGCGCGTATAAGAACACTATTCCTTATGAGCTTGTTCTCCTCGAATCCTTAAAGGATTCCAACGTCTGCGTGTGATCATTCACTGCTTTTGATCATTCACCTCTCTAAACTTTGTCTTCTGTTTGCCTGTTGTTATCACTGAAATTTCGTCCGCACAGGGAGACAAGAACTCCACATCATCAACACAGAAAAACAGTCATTCATGGCACAAGGATTAACTCCACAGCACAACAAAAGGGCCAAAACTATATAAAATTGGCTAAAAAATTAAAAAGTGCATCGCGCCCATGGAAAACACGCGCATGCGCGCAACATCTTCGTACATCGGGCGCATATGCGCGGCTGTGGGGTGAAAAACCCACGCGCCTGCCAAACGGCGCATTTATGAAGCTAGTCAGCCTCCCAACCACTAATGGATCGGCTCCCAAGTCGATTTGACATCAAATCCGAGCTCAATCTGCATGGGGAGGCTGGTCAAAGACCTAATTGTGCCCTAAAGGGCCTCTTTTCACATTCAAAAGGGGTTGCATAATAGCTCAAAGCTTGGCTATAAAAAGCCATGAATGACCATCATTTCTTCAAGGAATTCTTTGTATTGTTATGCTGTTGAGATTGCTTTAGACTCATTCTTTGGCAATAGATATAATCAACATCATTTCATAGGATTTCCATCTCTCACTAGAGTGGATAAGTTTGGATTTCTTTCATTCACATTTTCACCTTTCATCATAAGGAGAGCAATCAGTTGAGGGCCTCAAGAGCCTTCCATTGGAGAGGGAAGGGACCCAAGTCCTCTTTTTCCATTGTGTATCTTTGGATTTCATCAATCAGATCAAGCTATATATTGGTGATATTGGTCCATTTTCATTTGTTTTTCACTTTTGTTATTATGCTCATGTTTTCTTTTAGTTTTTGTTTAATTCTTGTTAATAGCTTAGTTGTTTCTTTCTAACCTTTTACCATACAACTGTCATGACTAGCAGAGCTCAACTAGGCATGTAAGCACTCACTTTTTTCTCACACATCGACGAAAAGAGTGAAAACAGATTGGCGACCATACTGGGGAGAAGGTATAAATTCCTCCCTCATTTGGGCTTGATTTGCTTTCCTGTTGATTTAATTCACTTGCAGGTTCAGAAACCGGCCTCAGCCGACCTGCATAACAGCAAATTCATCAGAGATTGGGGAGAAATCGATCCAGAATTTTTTCCCGAACTTTTTGACGCAGGCGCGCGGATACGATACCCCACAGGCGCGCATCGGGTGCATAAGCGTTGTTTTTCTACTGTTTTGTCTGCGCGCAGGCGCTGGAGTGCGCATCTGTCCACAAAGTGACCCGTGCATTTGACCCAAAACTTGCATTGTAAGCTTTTGATGTTGGGAAACTCACTTCCCTGCTTAAGATGATAATGTGTAAGCTCTGAATACTGCACTAACTTAGCCCCTCAACTTATAAAGGGGACCATCTAGCAAACCTAGACACATAGGAGGATAAAATTCATTGTCCTTTATTTTGCTTGCTTTGGTTTATCTAAGTTACA
>ML789024.1:568782-609462 GCA_009831015.1 Picea engelmannii
CCTGGTTACCGGGTGCAAGCCCCGGAAGTGATGATTGATGCTATGTGATTCATTTCGTTGGCTTCAATCCCATTTCTTCACCCCTGTGAGCATCACCCGATGCAATGAGTGCTAAGTGGACTATTCAAATCATGAGAATTATTCGTCAGTTGAGAATAATACTCATGAATATGGGTCATAGATTAATGACTTACACTACGCAGTTAATCCCAAAAATAATATCTCAAACTCTGTTTGCATAGATTTAGAAAACCACTGGACAAAGGGTTCATTAGTACAACCAAAATAATATCATCTACATAAACCAAAACAACTAGTAAATTATCACCTTTAGACTTCATGTAGAGATTGTTGTCAACAGTACCTTTCTTGAATCCTTTGTCTTGTAAGAATTTGTCCAGTCTATAATACCAAGCTCGTGGTGCTTGTTTCAGTCCATATAGGGCCTTCTTCAGCTTACAGACATAGTTAGGATTATCTTTCAATGTGAATCCTTCAGGTTGCTCCATATATACTTGTTCCTCTAGATCTCCATTAAGAAATGTTGACTTAACATCCATCTCATACACTTTAAAGTTCTTATGACACGAATATGCAAGAAACATTCTGATAGCTTCCAATCTTGCCACTTGTGCAAAAGTTTCATCAAAATCCTAACCTTCAACTTGTGCATACCCTTTACAGACCAATCTGGCTTTATTTCTAACAACTTGTCCTTTTTCATTCATTTTATTTTTGAACACCCATTTGGAACCTATTACATTCTTGTCTTCAGATCTAGGAACAAGCTCCCAAGTATTTTTCTTCTCAATATGATCAAGCTCTTCATTCATAGCTCTAATCCAATCATCATGCTGGATGGCTTCATCAAAAAAAGTTGGTTCAGTCATAGATAAAAAGGCAACATGAGATTGTTCTGAGTCTTTAATCAATTTCCTTCTTGTCTGAACTCCTTTATTTATATCTCTAATTATCTGATTTTCAGGATGATTCTTTCTAACAATTCTGAGAGGTGATTTTGCTTCTTTCTGTTGATTTGTGTCAGCCAGAGTATTAATATCTTCATCTGATTCAAATTCTTCTCTTTCTGATCCTTGGACCTCTTCATCTTCATTTTCAATTATATATTCTATGCTTGGTTCAACACTGCTTACATTTTGTACCGGGATTTCTTCATCCACTTTTATGTCGATACAATCAACCAATTTATGAAGCCTCTTATTTTAGCATCTATAACCTTTACTGCTTGTGGCATACCCTAAGAATATACCTTCATCAACCCTGTCATCATATTTTCCAATATTTTCATCACTATTCTTGATATAACATTTACTCCCAAAGACTTTAAAATGTTTGGTTGAAGCAGGTCTTCCAAACCATAATTCATAAAGAGTCTTGTCACTGTCTAGCATGAGATGAGCTTTGTTCAAGATATGAATAGTTGTATGTATTGCTTCCACCCAATATGTCTGAGGTATATTCCTTTTATTCATCATTGATCTTGCCATTTGTTGTACTGATCTATTATGCCTCTCAACAACTCCATTTTGTTATGGAGTCCTTTGAATTATGTACTCTCTTTTGACTCCATGTTTATCATAGAACTCTTTGAAGTTCCATGAGTTAAATTATCCTCCTCTATCATACCTCACTGCCTTCAATCTTCTTCTTGTTTGATTCTCAGTCATAGCCTTAAACACTTTGAATTTTTCAAATGCTTCAGATTTTTCCTTCAAAAAGGAAACCCATGTTAGTCTAGAATAATCGTCAATAATCAACATAAAATAGTTTTCTTTTCTTGTACCTTCTTTTCTTGATGGTCCACATAAATCCATTTGTACTAACCAGAGAGGTTTTTCTGTTGAAGGAAAGTTTTTAGATTTGAACTGTGTCCGAGTAAGCTTTCCTATCTGGAATGGTTTACAAACAAAATCATATGGATTTGATATCTTTGGAAGATCCTTTACTGCCCCACTATTTTGAGTTTGATTATATGATCAAAATTTAAGTGTCTAAGTCTCCTATGCCATATACAACTTTCATCATATTTGCTTAAGTGGCATTCTTCTTTTTCTTCTTTTAACACATAGACATTGTTTTATGTTCTTATTCCTTTTGCAACCAACTGTCCTAAATTCACAGACTTTATTTTACAATCTTTAGAAGTAAAAACCACTTCACATCCTCAATCACAGACTTGACTGACACTAAGAAGATTATGTTTCAGACCATCTACAAATAATACATCTTGAGATTTTCCTTTTCCATTACTCAGAATTACCATTCCTTTACCTTTTATTTTTCCTGGTGCATCGTTTCCAAACATTACATTTCCTTATTTGTTTTCACTTAGAGTTAGAAACTTACTTTTGTCTCCAGTCATATGTTTGGAACATCCACTATCAATATACCAGGGATTCTTTTTCTTTTGGGCTGATAACACTAGTCCACACTTGTCATCTTCTTTCTTCTTCCAAACCTTGAAATTTTCAGCAGTGGACTTCAAATCTGGCTTATAATTTCTTAAGCGACAATCTGTGGCTTTATGTCCATAACTATGATAGACATAACATTCTAGTTCACTAAATAACAAATTGTAATGATTGTTATACTCATAACTATTATTATGTTTGTTTCTTAGCTATATCAATCTTTGTTGTGGTAGATAATTATTCCTTGAATAACTTGTTTTCTCATATCTACATCTTAAAGAACAAGTTATAGCTTTGTGACCAAAGTTAGAACAAAAAAAACAATATCCATAGAAAAGAATTTTGTACCTGGGAAAAGACTATCTTCTCTGAGTGGATCGATTTCTTTCATGTTGATAGTTTCTCTGATTAGTTCCGGTACCTTTTCCTTCATTCCTTCTTGGTGGCTGATTTTCTTTCTTTGTTTTTACAGAATGGTTGTTGTCAATGATTGTAGATTTAAAAAACTTGATGTGTTCCATATTACTTGGATGATCACTACTTGATCCTTCTTCATAACCCAAGCCAACTTTCAACCTTGGATTCCTTTGTTGATTTAGAATGGAAGTTAGTTCTTCTGAGGCTTTAATACTTGGCAGGTTTTGGTGATATAATACCTTAAACTTCTCCATTTCCTTTCTGGTTTTTACTATCTATTCTTCTAAGGCTTCACACCTCACTTTCTTCTCTGACAACTGTTGTTTCAGTATGTTTTATATTTTCTTTGCCTCTTCTAACTCCACTTTTAGTAGAGCAAATTTTTCATTAGGCTTTTCAGCATTCATTTTAAACTGCATTAACAACTGTTTTTGTTTTCTCTTCTTACATCTGAGTCTGTCAATCTCTTCCAAAGCACTGATTAATTCACCTTCCATATCCACCACAGCCTCTTCATTATCCATTTCACCTCATTTGTGTTCATCATCAAGATCTCCCATAGTGATAAGCATAAAATCATTCACTTTGTCTTCACATGATGAATCACTATCTATGTCTTCTGAGGAGTTTTCATTGTTTTCACACAAACTTTTCTTTTTACTATATTTCTTGAATTTTTAATTCTTTTCATCATCAGAGTTCTGGTCCTTTTTCTGGTGGGGACACTTAGATGCAAAGTGACCTATATTACCACAGTTAAAGCATTTGAAGGAAAGATTTCCTTGATATTGTCATGATCCTTTCTTTAACCTTCTCACAAATTTTTCCTTAATATCATCTAAATCTGAATCAGTGTTCTTGTCTACTTTAAAAGATGCTTCTCTAGTAATGGATTTATCTTTGTTGATTCTCATTTCATATGCAGTTATTGTTCCTAGGATTTGATCAATGGACAGGTTCTTAAGATCATTTATTTCTTCTATTGCAGAGACTTTTGGATTAAATTTATCAAGCAGAGATCTTTAAATCTTCTGAACCAACAATGATTCTTCAATCTTCTCACCAAGACCCTTCATGGCATTCACAAGTTATTCAACTCTTAAAAAATACGTGTTAACTATTTCATCTTCATTCATCTTTAGTTGTTAAAACTTCAATCTATATGTTTGAAGTTTGGCATCTTTTACTTTCACATTTCCTTCATAGCTGCTAACAAGTTTATCCCACATAGCTTTAGCAATTTCAAGATGCATCACCTTTACAAACTCAGCTTCAGCAAGTCCATTCAAGATAGCATTTATTCCCTTAGCATTAAATCTAAACTCTAACTTATTATCCTTGGAGGCTAGCACAACAGGATTTGTATATTCAGTCTCTACTACGTCCCAAATGTTAGCACCTAAGGCCATTAAGTATGTTCTCATTCTAACCTTCCAGAAGGAAAAATTTGTTTCATCAAACAGCGAAGGCTTAGTGGCTAAAGTCTCTTCATGACTTGTCATGTTTAAGCTTACATATCTACCTTTGTATAAAAGGAACCCGCTCTGATACCAATTGTTGAAATTACTAAGACAACTAAAAGGGGGGGTGAATCAGTTGTTACTGTGCTTAAACAATTTTAAGTCAATTAAACCATTTTTAATTTTTCTCCAAGAGACCATCAATATTATACAATATATGAACAACATAAATAATGAGCATCAGTCACACATAAGATATACACAGGGACATATTTTCACGAGGAAACCCATAAAGGGAGAAAACCTCTTTTTCTTTGAAATGATAGGTAGTCTTTTAAGTTCTATACATCATCTATAGTTGAGCACCAACTCAATGTGAGGCTACTACCTCTGAATTACAAGCTCCAACTTGTTTGAGAGCACCAACTCTCTAGTTTCTCTAGCACCCACTAGAAGGAAGCACCAACTCCCTGAGTGTTCCAGCACCGACTGGATGGAAGCACCTACTTCCACTTATACAAGCACCAACTTGCATACAGAAAACTCTGTGTTTTCCCAAGCATCACCCTACCACCCTATTTTCTAGCTACAACTATCAATATTCAAGAATCAACTTGAATATCAGAGGACCACATTCAACCCTAGCACCACCCTACCTCCCTGATTATAAATAAATGACTGAATAACCAACAATACAGATATATCAATTCTTACCACTTCTTCACTATTCTGCAATTCCTTCTTCTCTATTCATACTTGGCTTGACTTTCTGTCTCTTTCTTTCTATTCTTTCTCTGTCCTTCTCACGCTTCTTTGATATGTGCACATTCTTCTCTCTTCACCATTTATGTTTTGTTCAGCTTCTGTTCCTTATCTCTGAGCTTTCTTCACACTGCGCATACTGTAATTTTACCTTTCTACAGTTCAACTAATTTTTTAGTCATAACAGCCACACTTACACAGTTGCTGCATCTCTCCTTTTATACACACGAGCCTCATCAATTACACCTTGAATATCCTTGGGCAAAGACAAAAATGTCTCAGCAACTGAATCGCTAACAGATCAAGAACCATGATTCGATTTTATGCTAATTGAATTGTAACTGAACAGTTAATCGTAAAGATCAACAGTAGCCCTTCGATCAAATTTTGAATTAACAAGCACCGTTGGATTAAATCAGAAAGGTCTTTCATTTATCCCATATGCCCACTAGCTGTGACCATGGGCCTGATCAAAATGCATTTCGCATTTTGCATTTCAGCAATCCAGTGTCGAAGGGTCTCGACACTCCAAGTTATGATCCCTGAAATGGAGCTTAGCTTCATGCTAGCTCCTCCCTCTCATATGACCATCGGTGGTGACCACAGCCTATGCCAAAAGACATTTCGCAAATTCTCATATCGGCGTTCCTGTGATGAAAGGTCTCGACACTCCATGTCACAAACTCTGAAATGGAGCTAGGCTTCTCTAGCTCTGCTCTCCAGCTCTTGACGATGTGACCATGAGATAAGACAACTGGATAGTCCTTTGATCACTTCTTTCTTCAAATCAACGGTCCATAACTTTGATGATTCAATGGTCCAGATATTTTTGTGATTTCGCATATCGCGAGTTCGAAGTGTAAGAGCACCTCCTTCCTTTGACTTTCCAGTCAATGAAATGCTAATCACTTGCCATGTGTCTTACTTGAAGATCGACGGTCCTCCTGCTTTCAGGATTTTGTAGGCCCACTTCATCTTGTATGCAAATATCGTGCTCCTTCCTATGGATTCAAAGAAGGTCAGTCTTCGAGCTCAGATCTAATACCTAATATCTGTTCTCTTCTACTACACATTACTCCTATCTGAATTCAAATATGACGGTCATCGAGGATTCTAAATGAGATCCAATGACCACCGTTTCTCTTCATAGTTGATCTTGCCATTTCCATACTATCATTGTTCTATTGATCGTGTTGATCTTTGCCATCAATGAAAAACACGCATACTCTGCCTCTTTCTGAGAACATGCCAACATGGAGCAAGGAGTCAAGGACTACCTTCTCATAGCATGCCGATAGGTTTGACACCATTCTCTTTGTTTGTCACATTTGGTCTCAGCGCTTTCTCACTAGCTACTCTATTGACCGGGGGAAATCCCAGTTATGGACAACCAAATCCTATGCAAGGTACTATTCCTGCACAAGGGGAAAACCCAAGAATTCCTTCCGCACAAGAACCTTGGAATTATTGGAAGGGATCAGTTCCCTCGTCAGGGATGCCAATCAGGGGCAACCCCTTTCACAACCAATGGAACCCCAAGCAAGGTGAAGGACCTATGCCCATGGGATCGGCATGGGGGATCCCTTCCCAAAGTCCTTCAAATGCAATGCACGCCCAACCGTCTACATTTTGTTTCAGGAATCAACTGATGACGTCTCTACAAACGCAGAATCTGTATGCTAGTCATGGCCATGGTTTTTACTAGAACCCTGGCTAGCAACCCAACTTTTCCTAACAACCTGGTGCCAGTCAAACTCCAAGCCCCTTTTTCCATGGTTATAACCAAAAACCCAAACTATCATTCCTGGAAACCTTGCATTTTCCAGACTTGACAAGGTTATTGAATGATCCTATCTGTCATGATCCACGTTGGCCTCCTATGCAAACCAAGTTTCCTTCGGACATACCAAAGTTCGAAGCCAAGCCTAATGAAGATCCAAGAGATCATGTGACTACCTTTTACCTTTGGTGCTTGTCTAATTCTTTGAAAGACAACTCCGTACAATTGTGTTTGTTTCAACACACTCTCATTGGGAGTTCTACGAAATGGTACATTGAGCTCGATCGCTCAAGAGACTCTTCCTTAAGTGAATTGGCAATGGATTTCTTAAACCATTTCCAATTATCTGTGAGATACGATGCTGACACAAAATTGCTAGCCAATTTCGAACAGACAAAGGTAGACCATATCTTTGATCACATCCGAGAATGGAGACGCCAGAAGAGTTTGATTAAAGTTCCACTCCCACCATCATTCTTGCTTGAGTGGTTCCTTAAGTCTTT
This sequence comes from Picea engelmannii, assembly GCA_009831015.1. NCBI lineage: Eukaryota > Viridiplantae > Streptophyta > Pinopsida > Pinales > Pinaceae > Picea > Picea engelmannii. The sequence continues at coordinate 576,137 of ML789024.1, forward strand.
GGACCCACAGCTATCCAAAGACATCACAACTTTGGGATTGTTTTCCAAAGAGGATGCAATCATGAGAGCTAAACAACTTGAGATGATTTACTCTCAGTCTAGTTTACTATATGAAATTTTACTGGAAGCACCACGATCAATACTTGATAAAACTTGATAGAGAGTTGGACCACATGCGATGGTATTATTGGTTCAACACAACCAAATCTCATTGAACAACTGACAAAAAAATTGCAACAACTGTCTATACAGCACACAAAAGCTAGCCAGACCACTAGTCCGGCTTCTCCCCCTACCCAAACGTCAGATATACATAGTGTGCAATCGACAAATCCGAAGGCCACCTAGTATCCTAACGGAAAGAAGAAACAATGTAAGAAGGGTAAGGGGGATAAGAAACCCACTAATAATTCTGGCAGGGGCAACACCGAAAAATGGAAGTTGAAGTATCCGTGTAACCTGTGCATGGAATATCACCAAACTCACCAGTGCCCTCGGCTTTTTGACGCCCAAAATTTATTGTCACAGCAATAGCCCATTGTGTTAACGAACCCATTTCAGCATGGGAAAAATCTAACTCAAGCCTCTACAAGCACGGAAGGGGGATGCCAAGGACCCCCTCCATCTTCGAGTAATCCTTCATTCGCAAATGTCTATATCATGAAAGGTGATGCCTATATATAGACTAGAGCATATGACTACATCAAACCAAGAACCTCCGAGAAAGGTAAAGAAGCTGAAATCCCATCTCTTCCTCTCTAGATCGAGAATATGTTGGGCAAAACAATGACATGCATCCCAAAAGGTGCATTCAAGAAAGCTTCTCACAATCCAAATGCAAGGGACGCCCAAAACTACTCTATGGTGGAGGATTTGTCTCAAACCCCTTGTGCGATGTCTACTTTGGAGGTCCTCTAGAGCTTCCCTTCCTAGAGAAAATCTCTGTTAGCCACTTTAGGATCTATCAAGACTTGTAATTTGGGTATTATCATGCTTGATACGACTGACTTAAAACCTCGTCTCCATTACCACATAAAGTTCCAGATAGTAGTGGCTTACACCACGAAAACGTTTACTCGGAACATTTTTTGCACGGTGGTTGATGAGGGAACCTCGACATGTGTAATGTCTTTGGTGTGTTGGAAGGCCATTGGTCAGCCCTCTTTGTCTCCGTCACCTACTCTTCTTACCGCTTTTGATGGTTGTTCGTTCTGACCACATGGCATCATCCCCTCTTTCCATGTGCAGTTAGGAGGGAAGACCGTGTGTGTCGAGGTTGAAGTGGTCAATGCATCTCTCGACTACAATCTCTTGTTAGGAAGGAGTTGGACCTATGCCATGTAAGCAGTGGTCACTACAGTTTTTCGGGTCTTGTTGTTTCCACACGAGGGCTTAATTGTGACCATTGATTAGTTGTCTTTCTCCCATCCTGACCTTTCATTGGGGGCATCCATGGTCCCGATGATTGATAACCCTCAACTCAACATCGTCATCATAAGGGTCGGTTTGTGCCCACCTTTGATAGGTACTTTCGATTACTCACCTCATCAAGGCAATGTTAAGTTCATATCAGACCACCATAAGGTTGAGATTTTTCAAGTCTCATCGTTCGTACGACTTACTTCAATGACCCATGGATTATCCCTTCCCCATCAGCCATGATGGAAACGATAGGGCACCATGGTATGGCCATGCCCCTGTCTGTGACAGAAGTTGCATACTCTTTAGTCCAGCAAGCTTCCGCCGACCCCAATCTGACTCCTGCACAAGAGTTAGATCCAATTATAGAGCCTATTTGGGCTCATGGTTCCCTTGTCGATGTTGATTCTTTAGACTTAGTATTGACCTTAGACGAAGAGATCATTGAAGCAATGACTAGTCTGAACAAACCTTGGGATGATATCCATCACAGATCTTATTTTCTCCCAGAGTTAAGAAGAATTGAAGCCGAGGAATTCACTTTGACCATGACTGGAGATAGGTCTTGTCCTATCAATCCCTTGGCTACGCATGTTGTTTATGACAAGGGTAATATGGAAACCATTGCTGAAAGAATACCTATTAATATCTCCAGAACCCCTGGCATCGCAGAGAATGTTTTCATCGGAGTTGATTGTTCCCTTGAGGAGATTCGAATCTACATGGATTTATTTAAATAATTTCACGACCTTTTTGCCTGGTCTTACAAGGAAATTCTAGGCATTAATCCAAAAATAATCAAACACAAAATCACAACTTATCCTGACAGTAAGCTAGTCTGGAAAAATCTTCGTTTGTTTAATCCTAGGAAAGCAACAACTATTAAGGTTAAAGTAGAGAAACTGCTCAAAGCAGGTTTTATCTACCCTGTCCATTTGACCCAATGGTTCTCAAATCTCATGTCGGTCGACAAAAAACAGGGTATGATTCGTGTATGTACGGACTTTCGTGATATGAACAAAGCCTAACCAAAAGATAATTTCCCCACACCATTTATTGACCAGATAGTTGATGAATGCACAGGTTGCGAGGCCTTTTCTTTCATGGATGGTTTTTCAGGATATAATCATATACAAATCAAACCCGAAGACCAACACAAAACAACTTTCATTTGTACATGGGGTACATTCACTTATCGTAAGATTCCTTTTGGGAGATACTTTTCAGTGGGCCATGTATTTTTCTTTCCATGACCTCAAACATATAGTTGAAGCCTACCTAGATGATTTAGCATCACGATCTCGTAAGAGAACTGATCATCCCACACACCTCCAACTTATCTTTGAGCAATGTCGCTACTTCTGGATTTGCTTGAATCCAAAAATATGCAGTTTTTGCATGACGTCGGGCCGTCTGCTAGGTTTCATAGTTTCGAAAATAGGGATCATGGTTGATCCTCTCAAGGTTGAGGCAATAGTTCAGTTTCCTTCCCCGCGTACAATCCTTCAGCTTTAGAATTTACAGGGAAAAGCAAACTTTTTGCAGCGTTTCATCGCAAACTATGCCAAGATCACAAAGGGATTTATGCATTTACTGAAGAAGGACATTCATTTTCATTGGGACGAACCTGTTCAATGCTCTTTCGAAGCGTTGAAACGCGCGACTACCCCTCTGCTTCGGCCACCCAATTATAATAAAGATTTCTTCTTGTACTTGGTTGTGGCAGATTCAACCATCGGTATGGTCTTAGTTCAGGAGGGTGATTTTCCCTCAGAATATGTGATTTATTACCTGAGACGAGGCCTGGTTGGACTGGAACTCAATTATTCCCACATTGAAAAACTTGCATTGGCAACAATTCATGCTATCCAATGGTTTCGTCATTATATCTTGTTTCACAAGACCACCGTCATTGTCGTAGTGAATCTATTTCAATACGTGTTGACACGAAAGGTAGTTGGCGGAAAGATCAGTAGATGGATAGTTTTCCTCAAAGAATTTGACTTAGATTTTGTTTTGGCGAAATCCAAAAGGTCACTGGTTTTTGCGGAACTCATCTCGGAACTTCTGGTTGAGTCAGGTGATGTTATGACCGTAGAGTCGCCTATTCAAGGTGACATGTTTTTGATCGCATCTTCAGACCCCTGGTATGGAGATATACTTGTATATCTCCAGACTTTAAAGTGCCCCACCGCTACTTCTCATGATGAGCGTCGCCGTATACGCCATCAGGATAAGAACTATCTCATACTCGAAGACACTTTGTATCGTCAAGGTGTAGATTGCATCCTCCACCGATGTCTCACTCATGAAGAAGCAGAAATCATACTTAATGATTGCCACACTGGAGCATGTAGAGGTCATTTTTTTGGGTTGTAAACAACCCAAAATATTCTACGAGTCCTTTACTTCTAGCCGAAATTAATCAAAGATTGTATTGAATCGGTCAAGAAGTTCCACCCATGTCAGATCTTCTCTCGGAAGATGAGGGCACACCCCACTCCCATGTTTCCCGTCATCACCGTTGGCCCCTTCACCAAGTGGGGGATTGATTACACTACATGCAACCCTCCTTCAGCAAGGGGGCACTGTTATATCATCATAGCAGTTGACTACTTCACCAAGTGGGTCGAAGCTATGCCAATGTTCAAGGATGATGGTGAGACTGCCACTCTCTTTTTGTTTAACTAGATTATAGAAAGGTTCGGCGTCCCGAGAGAGATTGTCACTGACCATGGAAGTCACTTTCAAAACACAGTGATGACCGAGTTAACATCAAATCTTGGGTTGAGACAAGAACATTTGTAACCTTACTACCCACAAGCGAATGGTCAGGTGGAAGCTGTCAATAAATCTCTTAAAACCATTCTACAACGAATGATCAATTCGTCCAAGTCAAATTGGAATTTGATGTTATACTCAGCTTTATGGGCCTACCAAACATCTATTAAGAGTGCAACCAGTTTCTTACCTTTTTAACTTATTTATGGGTTGGAAGCAGTCTTGCCTATAGAGTGCTAGATCCCGTCTCTAAAGTTGGCAGTATAGTTATTGCCTGACACTTCACTGCTTGAAGGGTGTTTATTATACCTTGAGAAGCTCAATGAGTAGCATCGTGATGTGGCCTTGGCCAACGAGGCTCACAAACAAAAATTCAAGTGTCAGTATGATCAGTCTGTTTTTCCTTGGATTTTCTTTGAAGGTGGCCTTGTCCTAGTCTATGACTAAGATAAGGACCCCCTAGGGGCAGACAATTTCAAACCCATGTGGTTCGGACCTTTCATCGTAAAAGAGGTTCTAAAGAAGGGTGCTTATCGTCTGGTAGAATTTGAGGGAAATTCTTTGGCAGAGCCTAGAAATAGGCTCTACCTCAAGAAGTATTACTCATAGGTAGGTCACCTTGGATAACTTTTTGTAACATATGTATAGTCCATACATTTGTGTTTTGTAGTTATTTGTCTTTTGGTTTTGTGGACGTGTCATTTTTTATGTCATCCTTTTCACTGTGGCTGATGTCAAGTGAATCATAGGTGTTCATTGGGTTTGCGGATGGCACTAGCCGACACACTCAGATGCTTTATTCTGTGGCTTGGGTGATTTTCAAATCGCAGGCCCAGCTGTTATCTTCAGGAGGTATCTGTTTAGGTGACACCACAAACAATGTTGTCGAATACAATGCAGTTCTAGAGTTGTTGTGTGACGCTTTGTCGCATGGTATTTCTCGCCTCCGGGTATATTTAGATTCTCAGTTGGTTGTGTCTCAATTAAATGAATTTTACCACATTTACGATCCTACTCTACACCGACGATTCCTTAGGGTACGTCTCTTAGAACGAAGCTTTGATTACATTATGTATATCCATGTTCCTAGGAGATTGAATCAAGTTATCGACGCTCTAGATAATCATGTATCAGATTGGCATATTTCACACATGTAAATAAAAATACACACATGCACATGTAAATACATTTGTAAAGTATATGTAATACATAAGACATAAAAAGACATAAAAATCCATATATAATATAAAAAATATCAGAGTACATGGGTGGGTGCAAGTGCCTCAAAAATACATCCAGTAAAGAGTCACGGGACTTATGCCCTAAAAAATATACAAGTAGTGCCCTCGGCATGTAAGAAGTCCAGCCTAACTAAGGACGGGGCTTGTTGGCCCTATTATAATGATCAATGGCATTTCCAAAATGCCAAAAAATTTGGACCCACGTCCATGGTGCCTCCACTACATGAGGTTGCATAGATGGTGGCAAATCCTTGATCTCTGCCATGGGGACTGTATGAGTGAGTGATGTAAAGTTCCACTCTACCCGTCTCAACACTCTCTCAGCCTCATTGGTTGGAGGTCCCCCTGCTACTGCTAGTTCGTCGACTGCGGCTAGTGCAGCCTCTGGTCGAGGACATCGCCTGGTCCTCGCAAAGTTCGCTGGACGCACTGGTCCCACATCGACACATAACAGGCACATATCTATCAGGTACTCTGGTATACAAAAAAATGATATATACAAAAACGACATAAAAATTAAATAACTTTGAAAAGAAAACTTACCTAGCTCTCCTCGTACCACTCCAGGAGGTACACCCATGTCAGGGTCCCTGGAAAAGTCAATTCCAGCATAGGGACAGTCCTCTATCGTCGAAATCTTTCGAGACCACCAATCAAAAAACTCGTCGTTGAAGGCCTCAATAGTCCTTCCTCCCCCTTGTCACCCATCTGTTCATTGCTGGAGAAGAGGTTGTGTGGCCTTGTACAATCTCCCTCAAACTCAGACTAGGTACCCTCTCGAAGAAGAAAGCACAAAGGATAGTACCAAACCCAAATTTTCTATGCCTCCGCATCCGACACTCTGTCAACTGCCTTTTCATGCAGACAAGTAATGTAGTTTCTCAATTAACAATGGTGATAATGAGATGCCAACTTCTATTTATAGACTTTTTGGCCCCTTTTTGTCATTTTTTGGACCCTTTTGTCATTTTTTCTAAATCAAAAATCATTTAGTATGGTTCAGGAGTTTTTTATGGTTGTCACGTTAAGTGTTACTTTGGGTATTGGGAAACGTTTTGGAGATTTGGGTCATTTGAAAAGGTCCTTTGATAAAAAAAAAAATTTTCAACTTGTTGCATTTCCGTTAGGACTCCACCTCCACTTTCTACATCTCATTTTCTTTATCACTACGCCATAGGATCGACCCCACCAAGTTGCAACATAGAACCCTCATTGTTGCTTTAGAAGTGTCGTAATTTAGTGGTAGAACCTACCCATTCATGGATGCCCTAGGTAGATCATGGTTTCATTTTGGTGTCCATGTCGTCACTAATGACTATAGGCTCGAGAGTCCTTATTAGTTTTTCCTAATTACGAGTTGGAGCCTCATTTGCATGATTCATTATCACTCTTGAACTCACTCCTGGGACTCCCAAAAACATAGCGGGTCTTCTTTTAAGCCCTTTTCAGACCCTCTAAACATGAAATATTTCTGAGCAATCTTGTGGCCTTTCACGCTCGCTAAACTGAAATTTGAAGTCACATATATCCAGTGGTAGTTTGCCCCTTTTTCGGTTCAGATGGTTAACTGTACGAACAAAGGTATAATCTAGGGGCCTTGGTTCTCTAGAAGAGTATTCTCAAGTATAATTTTAATCCTTTTTCGGACCTGAGGGACTAAATCTATGAAAAATATACCCCCATGGAGTCCATAGTTAAGCTCTTTTCAGACTCCCTAAAATTGAAAAGATCATCGAGTGACCTTGTTTCTTCACACTCATTAAAATGGCCTAGAATAACATCCCATACAAAGTCCATAGTTAAGCTCTTTACAGACTCCTTAAAATTGAAAATATTGCCGAGTGAAATTGTCTTTGTCACACTCATTAAAAAGGTTTTGAATAGACGTCTTTTCGGTGCTAGTTTACCCCTTCTTTGAACCGACTAGACTACCTTCAAAAAAGGTACCCCAGTGGAGTCTCCTTTTACATTTTTTTAGACTCTCTAAAAATGAAAAAATGTCGAGCTTACCTTCTCTACGCTCATTAAAATTACATCAAAGGAAGTTACCATTGTGTCTTGTTAACCACATTTGCATTCCTGCATCTTTGGCCTAATGCCAACTCCATGTTTCTCTCAACTGGACCATTTGAAGCATGCCTTATACACAAGCCCTGTAGCACTTTTCCTCTGCTTCTTTACACCTTGGCCCACAAAGGATTTTTCCTGAGTGTCCTTTTCCTGCATATGTCCCTTTGATTTGAGCATCCATGTATTCCTTGCACTTGGAACTAGTATGTCTGTGACACTTGATCCTCCCTTGTAACGTAGCATTATTTTATTCTTTTTCAAGCTTTCCACAATTATTGAAAAAGACAAAAAAATCAAATATAACCCAAAAAGAGGAAGGGAAAAGTATTTTGTTTTTGTTGGCAGCACAATGAGTCACCCTTGGACAAAGCACATCCTTTCGTTTGTTTGTCAAGATCTGGGATTTAATATGACCTTAGGAAGTTGTTCTCGCTACATAGAGTTATGTCCTCCTCTATTTGGTTATTCTTCCAAACATTTGGAGAGTTTGCATTGCCTCCTACATTGTGAACTTATGCCAATGACATGCTGCCTGAGTCTCATCATTTGTCATGATATTGTCAAAGGGAAGTTTTTTACCAAGCCTGAGTCGACCCTTCTGCAGTTTGTGTCTTTCCCTCATGCCTGGCCATCCCAAAATCCCAATCAAGTCTTTGTTCGAAATCAATGAAGCCCCCAGTCTGATCATCAAGATCCTCTAGTCCATGCCGGACAAGCCGTCAAAGACCTCTGGGTAGTGAATTTGTACACTCATATTACACTCCTACCCGAGTTTTGAATATTTTGAAGTTATTGCTCGACCTCTGAAGACCTCATCTCCTAGCCATTAGGCATTATCATCTTCTAGAAGAAGGATACTATGCATGTATATCTTTTTTTTTTTTTGATTTCGAGATGTAGATCTGCTGTGTATTGCTCATGGCTAAACTTTATATAGTTATATGACATGGATATACAGTGTATTTGATTGGCAGGCATGATTTTATTTCATCTTGAGCATGGGTATGCCCGCCTCGGTGAGACAATTGTTGTTTTGTAGATGTCACCTCTCGAACTCTGGTCCCTAGGCTCACTTGTTTCGTATGATTGGTGAAGATTGATAATGTATTTCGACCATTAGATGCTCTTGTGACCTCACACATTAGGGGGCATATGTTATAACCCTAATTTGCACCATATATGCTTACCTGGAATCAGGCCATCTCATGTTACATCTTTTGCCAAGCCACTATTGAAACAACTTCTTAAAAACACCCTTTTTGAAGGCATATGCGCCCTACTCCACTACTGCACGCATGTATACCCTAGCTGACCCACTACAACCCACGTATACCTACAAAAGAATGGAAAATGGAAAGCTGCAGATGGAACTCACAGTTTCGAGTAAGTTACCTAAATCGTTTGAATGCCCATAGTTGGTCACTCGACCAAATACCTAGCCTTTTGTGGCCTATAAAAGAAGGGGTAGGGGTCCCATTTGAAAAGAGAAAAAATACGAGTAAAGAAACTCTACCTGATTTTGCATTCCGCTTGTCCCAACCTTTTCCAACCATTGTGTGAAGAGAAACATATATGAAAGCAGTTGGAGTACAGTTGAAGAGGATCCCAGGACCAGATTCGAGGAGCAGTGGCTGATCTCACTATTGTAAGGTATTCTTGTAAGATTAATAAAAGAAGTACTTTTCCCGTCCCGCCATATGAGGTGTTTAATGTTTAATATTGATTATATTTTGATATAATCTATAACCCATTAGATCATAGATCAAATGCATGCTTTGATTTCTTTGCTTGTCTGTTTTTGAATGCAGGTCATCTTTGGGAGGAAACTTGCAGTCAAGGAGCAACAAAAATCGAAAGGGATCTACATCGAACGTGGAAGTCAATGTATAGTGAATTGATCCTTTTACCCGTGTATTTACATATGAATAATGGGGTTTATGATTGGGATGATGGTAAAAAGTAGGAGACTGTAGGTCATTTCTACATGCATGATAAAACCCTTAATGCAAGTCCGTAGGAGGGATTTCCCTCCCACAACAGATATGTAAAGTAGGGACAAAAATAAAGGTAAGCTCTTATTGAGCGGTAGACAGTCGAGGCCATTCAAGGAGATGATCATGGTCATCGAATTCAATATAGATCTGGTCATTGATCTGAGTAGGGTCATTTCGCGGGAACAAGCATTGGGATATTTGAAACCAAGGGGAGTGAAAACTCCTGAAATGAGAAATCGCAAAATTTCATATGGGATAAGCACAATGTCAAGGCCTGAGGTCATGTGGGGTGATGAAAAGGAGTTCCGCCAATGACCTAAAGCACCTATATTGGTCTCAACAGAAGATCTGCATGGTTTCTAGGTGTTTAGATAAATTGGAAGGAGTCGTTGGCACCATCTAGAACATTCATGGGTGTTAGGCCTAGTCCTGATCCCGATGAAAGTAGTAAATGGAAATGGGGGAGGTGGTTGAAACCTCGTTTCACCCCATAAATGGAAAGCATGGAAAAGTTGGTCGTGGAGGAAGACTGTTAGCCCAAAGTTCCCTTGTCAATGGATTTTCCTACAAAGCCCATACTGATTTGATCCTGCGTCTGACAGAGGAATGAAAGTGTTGTTTGACAGAAGAAAATGCAGACGTTAAGCCTTGAATGCAGTGACTAGAGTGCCCTACTGGCCAGAGAGAGTAGTTCTAAGTATGAATAGTTAATTTTCATATTTTGTTATGGTCGATTGTTGAGCTAGGCTCCCGTATTATAAAGTTTTAATGAAACTATGGTTCTTCTGGTTATGTATCTATATTTGAGACTTCTTGTTTAATTTAATTCAGCTTCTTTTCATATCTCTGTAAACTGTTGTGTTAGAACACTCGGGCATGGAGGATCCAGTCAAGGGTAGTTATGTTTTTTTGATGTAGGTTTGATCACAGTGAAATCACGACTGGTTTTAATCATTTTTTGTGTTGTCTTCTCCCCCAACACTGAATGACTCGGGCATAGATGATCCAATCGAGTTGTTTTCATTGAATTGTAATGTATGTTTGATTTCAGTTCAATGATAATTTCATTCAGTCCCCTGAAACTATGAACCAAGAGGATCTTGCCTTCTGATTTTTTCTTCCTTAGGCTGCTGGAAGCCCAGATGTCCATAGAAAACCCTTTCACTCTCCTCAACTTATTCCCCCTTAATGACCTTTACTGCAACTTACTGACTGAAGTTAGATCAAGACCTCATCTACTTATGCATACCAGTCCAATTTTATGAGTTAAAGAAATATTATCCTGAGACTGAATCCATTAGACCACCCTTTAATTTATTCATTGTGACATACAAACTGATGGGTATTGGGCTTACTTCTGCCACAATCTAGAGGTGACTCCTGGTGATAATATTTCTGGCGCCGCTCCCGAGGATGAATCGAATATTTTCCCTGGGATTGAACGACAAAGCTTACTGGTTTTGAAGTTGCATCAGAGCTTAGTACATCGAAGATTGCAACTGTGCACCTAGCGACTCCATTGATGTGAATCCACTGACGACTCCATTGTTTCAGCTTTGGCTTCTAGAGGCAGACACACGAGGTCTACTCCCCAACTACCTTTAGAAAAACCTAAAGCTGACCTAGAGAAAATTATTAGAAAGGGAAAGGCCCTTCGAGAAAGTATTTCTATTGTTGAACCAGGTATTTCTGATGATTTTCATTATCCTCTCGTAGAAACTCCGATATTTTCTTCTCATTTTCTTATTACACCATTTGTTGGAGTATACACCTTCTTTGTCACTTAGACAGTCCTTCGACTTCTAACCTCCCTTGCCTTGGGCTTCAGCAATAGACCAGACCAGAAATCTTTGAGATCTGTGGCAGCTACAGGGTTCCTTCCAGGAGCTCTCTCCTTCCTCTGCACACTCTCTCACCTAGGGAGAGTCGCTCACAGGCTTGGTAAAACCTGCCTCTTCAACAACAATCACCTCCCTCACCTAGGGAGAGGTTACACACAGGTCATACAATCGGTTTCCTTAATCTCGTTCCTGTACAAACCAGAAAAACAACAAGGCTCAGCAAAGAACATACAATAGCAACAAACCACACCCAACCAAGAATTGCATGGCCGCCACAGTCAACTGGCACAACAAACACAAATTTCCCAAACAGATGACAGACAGACGCTTCAACCCAACCAGGCTCAACAATTATGGGACATTCGGTTTTCCCAACCTGATCTGGATTATTTTTCGCACGAAATGAGATTGGAGATATAATAAAGAAATGCACAGAGATATCACATTTATTCAATAGAAATGTATCAGAGATGCAACCATAAACAAAGATATACAGTAATACATGATTTCTATTAATGAAAGAAATGTACAGAGACTGTAAAAATACAAAGTGAAAGACTCGCTAGAATGGTGGCAGCTTATCTCTGAGAAGAGATGTGACGGCTACTCGCATTCGCAAGAAGATGATTACAATGAGGCTCTAGAGGCATTTTTACAATAAAAAAGAATGCCAAAATTCCTAGACATCCAAAAACCTAACCCTAGGAGATGAAGCGCCAAAAGTCATGTCAGCCCCGTTTGGGTAAGTTAGTACATCAACTTCTCAAGGTCATAACTTTTGCATACGATCTCCATTTTAGGAGTATGATAGCTCATTGGAAAGGTATCATTGAGGATAATCATTTTGGGGGCTCAATCATGCCTTCAGATATCATTGAGAACCTTGATCTTGAAAAACCTTCATTTAGGCCCTCAAAATGGCCCCGGAAGTTAAAACCTACTAAAAATAGTAAACTGCCAAAATTGACAGAAAGTTGTTTTGAGCCAGTTGGAAAAGGTGGGTGGCCACCGATATCCACCTAGATAAATCCTCCCTCCTTAGGAAGCAATGGTCTCCATTGCGTTGAGTTCCCGGGGGAGAAGGAAAAGCGTTTGTTGAATCTGCATCTTGGTGAGTTGCTTGTCTTGTTGGAGACGTCGCGTTGCTGAGTTTGTGGAAATTTGTCACAAACCTGTTGAGGCTGAGGCTATTCAACAAGTTGGGATACATGAAAGGACGATGTGAAGAAGGAATCTTTGCACTTTTCTGCAACCTTATCAACCTGATTCTGTTGGATAGAAGGTGCTTGGGGAAAGACTGTAGTGGTTGTAGTTTCCTTTTGTTCTCGTTTTGAACAGATTGTGAAAAAACTGAATTTTGCAGTATGAGATACTACCTTGCGACACTTTTTAGGTGGCACAGTAGTCGGAACTACCTCTGGTATTCTGTAGAGATGACCCCCCAAAGTAACAATGACAATATGGGGTCAAGACTCATAAACAACATGACGCTTCCACATATATGGCTGGCCCAAGAGAACATCACAAACATCTAGTGGAGAAACATCACATAATACCTCATCCTTGAAGGGTTGGATACCATATGACAATCGGCATTGCTAGCTGACATGGAGATCTCGTCCTTGGCGAAGCCACCCGATGTTGTATGGCTGCGGGTGTGGTGTTGTCGACAATCCCAATTGTTTGACAACCTTTGCTGAAATGAGGTTCTTCTGGCTTCCGCTATCAACAATAAAATGCAGTGGGGTCACCTTCACCCACATCTGTGAATGAAAAAGGTGCTCCCCCTCTTCAGGATCTGTTGGTTCTTCTTGTTGAATTGTTGTGGTCGCGACAATAGCAGTGGGGTCTACGTTAATGATATGTCCTTTACCAGTATTTTCATAATCAAATTCTAAATCAGGGTTCGTCTCCTTGTCTTTGATCTCAGCCACCAATGACTGTTTTGAGCAACATTCATCAGTGTTGTGCCAGGGGATTTTGTGGAAATTGCACCATTTTCCAGTGTCCTTCTTTGTCTTCCCGTGACCCTTCTTTTCCTGTGTCTTGGACTGGTTTTCAGGAGACTGTTTGTTAGGGTTGTCTTTGTCATATTTTGGTTGTTGCAGATTTGCAGACCCAAACTCCCATTTGTTCTAGTGCTTAAATTTCTACTCGATTTTAACAGCATATCGATAGGTAGCACCGAGTGATGAGATGTCCAGAAAATCCATTTCAGTTTGGATGTATCTGTGTAGAGCCCCACGGTATTTCAGAACCAAATGTCGCTCAGAGTCTTTGATACCCAACTTGGTACGCAAGGTATGGAAGGTATTGGTGAACTCTAGAACTGCTTGGCCCCTCTCTTGCCACAGTGTGTTCCATCTCATGTACTGGTCCTCATAGTTTCCAATAGGGTAATACTGTTCCTTTACCGCATCCACAAAAAAATCCCAAGTGGGATCGGCCCCATATATTCCAGACTCCTCTATGGAACTTTGCTCCTAGTACGTTTCCCACCAATGTTTGAAATGAGGGAGAGATTTAAGGAGTGTGAAGGTGATTTTTTCTTTGTCGAAAAAATTGTGAACAGAGAAATAACCTTCTAGCAGATTTAACCATTTTTCTAGGGCTTCTGCATCTATCTATCCTTCAAATACAGGAATATCAAAATTAACTTGTACCTTGAAAGGTGATGTGCCTCCAAAGTGTCCACTTGATGAAGATGCGCCTGATGCTATCGGTGGGTGTTGAAGGATGTGGGCAAAATTCTCCATCATTTCATCCCTCTGTCGCGTGAGAGCTTGCTCAAGCAACAGATTGATAGGATCATCTGCTCCGTCGTTTTTCTTTTCTTCCACCATTGAGGGTTTCTTGGGTGTGCGGGAGCGATTGTCTTCAAGAGAGACAAGCTCGAGATGCAAATTTCTATGCTCGGACCTTGTCGGGGACATGCACTGAAAAAACGATCAAGAACAACCTGCTTTGATACCACTGATCCGGATTATTTTCGGCACGAAATGAGATTGGAGATATAATAAAGAAATGCATGGAGATATCGCATTAATTCAATAGAAATGTATCATAGATGCAACCATAAACAAAGATATACAGTAATACACTATTTCTATTAATGAAAGAAATGTACACGGGCTGTAAAAATACAAAGTGAAAGACTCGCTAGAATGGTGGCAGCTTATCTCTGAGAAGAGATGTGACGGCTACTCGCATTTGCAAGAAGATGATTACAATGAGGCTCTAGAGGATTTTTTACAATAAACAGGAATGCCAAAATTCCTATACATCCAAAAACCTAACCCTAGGAGATGAAGCGCCAAAAGTCATGTGGGCCCCGTTTGGGTAAGTTAGTACATCAACTTCCCAAGGTCGTAACTTTTGCATACGATCTTCGTTTTAGGCGTATGATAGCTCGTTGGAAAGGTATCGTTGAGGAGAATCATTTTGGTTGCTCAATAATTTCTTCATCTATCATCGAGAAACTCGATCTCGAAAAACCTTCATTTAGGCCCTCAAAATGGCCCCGGAAGTTAAAACTTGCTAAAAATAGTAAATTGCCAAAATTGACATAAAGTTGTTTTGAGCCAGTTGGAAAAGGTGTGTGGCCATTAATATCCACCTGGATCAATCCTCCCTCCTTAGGAAGTAATGGTCTCCATTACATTGAGTTCCCGGGGGAGAAGGAAAAGTGTTTGTTGAATCTGCATCTTGGTGAGCTGTTTGTCTTGCTGGAGACGTCGCGTTGCTCAGTTTGTGGAAATCTGTCACAAACCTGTTGAGGTTGAGGTTGTTCAACAAGTTGAGATACATGAGAGAAATATGTGAAGAAGGAATCTTTGCACTTTGCTGCAGCCTTATCAACCTGCTTCTGTTGGATAGAAGGTACTTGGGGCAAGACTGTAGTGGTTGTAGTGTCCTTTTGTTCTCCTTTTGAACAGATTGTGAAAAAACTGAATTTTGCAGTATGAGATACTACCTTGCAACATTTTTTAGGTGGCACAGTAGTTGGAACTACCTCTGGTATTCTATAGAGATGACCCCCCAAAGTAACAATGACACTACGGGGTCGAGACTCATAAACAACATGGCGCTTCCACATATATGGCTGGCCCAAGAGAACATCACAAACATCCAATGGAGCAACATCACATAATACCTCATCCTTGAAGGGCTGGATGTCGTATGACAATCGAAATTGCTGGCTGACACGGAGATCTCGTCCTTGGCGAAGCCACCCGATGTTGTATGGCTGCAGGTGTGGTGTTGTCGACAATCCCAACTGTTTGACAACCTCTGCTGAGATGAGGTTCTTCTAGCTTCCGCTATCAATAATAAAATGCAGCGGGGTCCCCTTCACCCACATATGTGAATGAAAAAGGTGCTCCCCCTCTTCAGGATCTGTTGGTTCTTCTTGTTGAATTGTTGTGGTCGCAACAATAGCAATGGGGTCTGCGTCAATGATATGTCCTTTACCAGTATTTTCAGAATCAAATTTTGAATCAGGGTTCGGCTCCTTGTCTTTGATCTCAGCCACCAATGACTGTGTTGAGTGACATTCATCGGTTTTGTGACAGTGGATTTTGTGGAAATCACACCATTTTCTAGTGTCCTTCTTTGTCTTCCCATGACCCTTCTTTTCCTGTGTCTTGGACTGGTTTTCGGGAGACTGTTTTTTAGGGTTGTCTTTGTCATACTTTGGTTGTTGTGGATTTGCAGACCCAAACTCCCGTTTGTTCTGGTGCTTAAATTTCTACTCGATTTTAACAACATATCGATAGGTAGCACCGAGTGATGAGATGTCCAGAAAATCCATTTCAGTTTGGATGTATCTGTGTAGAGCCCCATGGTATTTCAGAACCAAATGTCGCTCGGAGTCTTTGATACCTAGCTTGGTATGCAATGTATGGAAGGTATTGGTGAACTCTGGAACTTATTGGCCCCTCTCTTGCCGTAGTGTGGTCCATCTCATGTACTGGTCCTCATAGTTGCCAACAGGGTAATACTGTTCCTTTACCGCATCCACAAAAAAATCCCAAGTGGGATCGGCCCCATATATTCCAGACTCCTCTGTGGAAATTTGTTCCCAGTAAGTTTCCCACCAATGTTTTACATGAGGGAGATCTTTAAGGAGTGTGAAGGTGATTTTTTCTTTGTCGGAAAAATTGTGAACAGAGAAATAACCTTCTAGCAGATTTAACCATTTTTCTAGGGCTTTTGCATCTATCTGTCCTTCAAATACAGGAATATCAAAATTAACTTGTACCTTGAAAGGAGAGGTTCCTCCAAAGTGGCCGCTTGATGAAGATGTGCCTGATGCTATTGGCAGGTGTTGAAGGATGTGGGCAAAATTCTCCATCATTTCATCCCTCTGTCGCGTGAGAGCTTGCTCAAGCAACAGATTGATAGGATCGTCTGCTCCGTCGTTTTTCTTTTCTTCCACCATTGAGGGTTTCTTGGGTGTGTGAGATCGATTGTCTTCAATAGAGACAAGCTCGAGACCCAAATTTATATACTCGAACCTCGTCGGGGACATGCACTGAAAAAATGATCAAGAGCAGCTTGCTCTGATACCACTGATCTGGATTATTTTCAGCACGAAATGAGATTGGAGATATAATAAAGAAATGCATAGAGATATCACATTTATTCAATACAAATGTATCAGATATGCAACAATAAACAAATATATACAGTAATACACGATTTCTATTAATGAAAGAAATGTACAGAGGCTATAAAAATACAAAGTGAAAGACTCGCTAATGGTGGCAGCTTATCTCTGAGAAGAGATGTGACGGCTACTCGCATTCGCAAGAAGATGGTTACAGTGAGGCTCTAGAGGAATTTTTACAATAAACAGGAATGCCAAAATTCCTAGACATCCAAAAACCTAACCCTAGGAGATGAAGCGCCAAAAGTCATGTGGGCCCCGTTTGGGTAAGTTAGTACATCAACTTCCCGGGGTCGTAACTTTTGCATACGATCTTCGTTTTAGGCGTATGATAGCTCGTTGGAAAGGTATCATTGAGGAAAATCATTTTGGGGGCTCAATAATTCCTTTAGATATCATTGAGAACCTCGATCTCGAAAAACCTTCATTTAGGCCCTCAAAATGGCCCCGGAAGTTAAAACATGCTAAAAATAGTAAATTGCCAAAATTGACAGAAAGTTGTTTTGAGCCAGTTGGAAAAGGTGGGTGGCCACCGATATCCACCTGGATCAAAACCATCCATTTAGAATAGAATCATGGTTCTGGTTTTTAGGGATGCGTGATAAGAAATCCACGCGAAGGTCGAACACAGACTCGACAATTTTGACAGAGGGTGTACCGGCTCCTCCAGAAATCCACACAGGCCTTTTTGGTTTCAGATTTGCGTGAGGGTATTCTTGAAAAGGTCATACGGGATTCCTAGTTCAAACAGTCGACGATAGAATGGAGGAGGAACCCCCATCATGGCTCAACTCAACAGTTTTAACTGCATGCGCTTGGGTTGACACTTGTCACCCATGAAGCTCATTCCTTCCCATTTGGAAGTCACTCATCCTTCCAAAGAACTTAGGATAAAACATCACATTTACACAGCTTTGGAATAGTAATAATTTAATATTATTATCAATGGTTTAAGCCCCCTCAGCTTAGCCTCTCTTCCAACCTCTCAGCCCCATCTCCCTTACCCAGGCTTTGTGGATGCTTAATCCTCCATCACTCATTCATCGTCGTCGGTTCACATGCAGAGATGTTTTGTATTATTACTATGCATAATTACATGTACAAAAAATCAGGCTCCTGGCCTTTAACACTTAGTCTCCCTGGCCTAATAACACATAAGCCCACTAGCTTATATGACTTGGCTCACCAGCCTATAAAACATAATTACAACTCATAATGCAATATTTATACTTCATAGACATGATTTACAATAGGGCTCGGCCTTGGGGACATTATAGCATCGGAAGAAGGGTTGATTTTAAAATCAATCCAACAACAATGTGGTATTAGGCCTTATGGAAACAAAAGGTCATTTATTATTTTTATGAAGTATACAATGAATTTCTATCTATGTTAAAAAAACTTATCTTTGGAGAAAAGACATCCAAAATGTCTTTAGAAGCATCAATATTACTTGAAATAAGTGGGACTATAGAAAAAATGGAGAACTATAATGTTGTAATAATTTATTGTTCTCATGAGACCCCCCTTTTTCTCCCTCATTATATTTCAGACAAAATCTTTTCTATTGAAGTTGTGAGGCAATACAGATTCTGGTTGCATTTATTTCATGAGAAAATAAAGAGGTAGTTCATTCCACTTCCTTGGAAAATTGGATAAATCTTATTAAGAGGAATTTCAAAAATTGATGAATTTGCAACCCAACTTGACTAGTACAATTTGAAACATGTAGAAGAGATTAAGGGTTTCAACCCAAATAATATTTTTATTAATCATTTGAAATCTGTTGGATTTAGTAATTCTCTTACTAATATATTTGTATTTGGGGAAGAAGAAGGTGAAATTCATGACCCTCCGACAATAATTATTGAGAAAATAATAGATGATATTGACACCATTGTAAGTATGAAAGACCAATATAAGCAAAAGGGAAGAGTATCAAATGAAAAGAGTGCTCAATCTTCCAATGTCTTACAAAAAAACGGCCTACCCAAGTAGATATTTCAATCAGTGATACCACAACAAAAGAAATATTTAACAAATAATTCATATGATAGAGATGATAGAAACCCTCCTAGAGGAAAATTAGAAATATCTCACAAGCTTCAAGTAAAAAGAAAAAGGATAAATTCTCAGCAAGAAGTAGAACAAAACATATATGAGAAGGAAATATTCCTTGAAGATATGGAATTAGATGTTGATATTGAAAATATACATTTTCCAGACAATGAACAAAGACTCCAGGAGAGTAAACAAGTGGCAACTAAAGTTTCCATCCAAGAAGAATTATTTTCAAAGGAATAATCATTCATTGTACATGACGCTTTCTTTGAAAAGAGTTCCAGAAAATTGATTTTTGAAAGATCAAATTTGAAAAATAAAAAGGGAAAATATCGTTTTGAGTATGAACTCAATGGATTTCCTCCATTCATAATCGTTGAGATTCATAACATTACAAGGGATGCTATATAAGTTTCAATAGATGACATGGAAGTAGAAAACCTCAGGCATAAAGAAAAAATCAAATATTTAGAGTCTACTTTGATGCCCCCTCCAATACTTGCTACTCCTGTTTCAACAATCCAACCATGGAAGAATTCCAAAAGAACCCCAGAAACAAGTTTAAGGATAAAGGGAACATCAATCTTATTAGGTTCAACCAGGCACTATATTGAAGAAAATATAAAGAAAAGAATGTCTCTAATTTTAGAGACATGGGAATTAGCTAGTAACTTTGTTTCCCTCGGTACAAAAATTCAAAACTTTAGAGAATACTTACAGGTTGATTTGAGAAATGACGAATGTTTTTATGAATATGTTTTAATTACATTTAGTCTAAAGGTCTCCAATATGAGTGAGTTAAAAATAAAAGAAGAAGATTTTCCCTCACTCATTCGCATGAAACAATTGAAATCCTACTAGTTGAAAAGAATTAATACATTAAGAGAATTACTAGATGAACTTGATGTTTTAAGTATTAAAAAGAGAGAGGCGTATTCCAAGATAACATAAATAGATCTTGTAGGAAGCACCGGCAAGGTAGAAGACCCAAAACTTATTTCAAATTCTATTTTATTACCAAGGAAACAATTTGAGGAACACATGGAGATATTAAGAGGCATATCAGCAGAAACGTTCAATCAAATGATCGAGTATACTGAACATGATATTGAAAGTTGGTTCATGGAGTATGTGAATAAAAATGAAGATATTGAAATAACTTTACCACAAATTTCAATGTATTTAAGAGAAATCAAAAGCACGTTATTTGACACAAAAACTAAACAAGAAGTAATTGTTGGTCCTATGCGTGATTATATTGAAAATTGGTTAAATTTAGCTTTAATCAAAATTACTGAGGAGGATCAAACAAAAATAGTTAGTACCGGTCAAGCAACCATTAGCAGAGAGAATATAAAAGCAACAATGTCCCATCAATGATCAAGAGATTCCATCATAGTAAGTATGAATTGATCACAATTTATTCAATTAAATTCCCTTTCATAATTCATCTAGTTATATTTTATTGTTATAGAAATTTTTTCCACACTCAAGTTCCCCCATTTTTCTCACTCCAGAGTAAAAAATTCAAAGTTTTGCACATATACACGGGATACAGTTAGATAGCTTGTGTATACGTAGGTTTCTCCATTACATCCCATGTACATCGGGTTTTGTGCTCAAAAATTAAAAATATGTTGGGTTTCCATGCCATGTCACGAGATCCATGATCCTTGACCTTCCATATACTAGAAATGCTCTGATTCGACCCTTCAATTACATTTGGAAGCTATAAATTGAGCCATATACAAGCCTTGAACACACATCATTGAGAGCAAAGACACTCTGGAGAAATTTCAATTCATATTGAGTCTGCATCCATTTTTCCTTAAAAGTTTTAACTTCTTGTGTTCATCCCCCAAGATATTCCTATATTGAGAAGGAGAAACTAAATTACTCCTACTACTTTGTGAGATTTACTTTATTGAGGATTGAAGTCGTGAAGGCCCAGCTGGAGGGACTTAGTTTCTCGTTTTCGATATGTGCCATTACAAAAGTTTGTCACCTATGTACTTCTATTGATTACATTAATAGAAATACTCTTTTCTCTTCCAATTATATGTCACAAATATTTACATTACTTTGCATGGGAATATTTGTTATGCATGTTAATGCATTATTCTAGTTTATATGCTGACATTCTATATAATTTATATATGCTTGTATATCTTGGTTGTTGAGGAAAAGTTGTAGACATCAATCTTTCAGTCGTGAGCTCAACCGTGGTCTTCTTTGGACGTCCGGATGAGGTAGGCTCTTAGCATTCTCTTGTTATCCTTTCTATTTATCTAGCATACTTGAGTTTAAATTTAATTTTTGGGTTTCATTCCATCTATTGTAGTTTACCCCTTGCCATAAAGACACTACTACATATTGAAAAATTTGCGATGAAAGTACTCTTTCATCGCAACATGCAAGAGAAAAAGTTCATTTTTTCTAAATCCACCCCGTATTCGTTGTTATCTCGACACATGTAGTTTGACTAAATTATTATGGTCAATGTTTGTTGCAAGAGTGACAAATGTAGTTTGTTTGTCGCAAGAGCAACGACTCACCTAACCTTAAAATTGACCATTAAAAATGACCTAAAATAAATATTTTTAGGTCACGTTCGTCGCAATTGTGATGATAGTGACCTAAAATTAGACTATAAATATTTGACGATTTAAAGATGTTGCAACAATCTTTCTATAACAACGACGGTTCTGAAAGGGTATTTTTGTGTGGAAAAATGTCACGGAATATTGTTAGAGGTGGGGAAAAAAGTAAAGCGGGTGAAAAGGGTGATGGTAGATGTTATTTCCCTTGTAAAAAATGTTTCCTCAGACATCCCATAAGAATTTTAATAGCAACAAATACAAAAAATTGTAGGAGAGGGTATTTTTGTGAGGAAAAATGTCGCAGAATGTTGTTAGAGGTGGGGAAAAAAGTAAAGCGGGTGAAAAGGGTGATGGTAGATGTTATTTCCCTTGTAAAAAATGTTTCCTCAGACGTCCCATAAGAATTTTAATAGCAACAAATAAAAAAATTGTAGGAAATATGGTCACATTGATGGCGGATCGAATGAATATTGTCCCATGGTAATTAGCTATATATTCATTATCTTTTTTTTATTTTATCAATTTTATATAAAATTATTTATATATGTATATATATTGTTTGAATGTTTGTTATAGTATACACGTTTTGCATGATTGTTTGTAATTATAAAGTTAGAGTTTCCATCTAACTTTCCGTAGAATATTGCACCAAGTATTAGTAAAAATGATGGTGTATAAGCTGAGGAACATCATCATGACCAAGCAAATGAGGATCTCATGGAAGAAGATGACGGGACAAATCAAGTTAATGATCCCATGGAAGAAGATGATGGGAAAAATCAAATGATCCAAGATTTGTTTACGCAACCGGATGAGGCTGGGGAAAATGTTGGTATTTATGATGAACCTCTATTAGAAAAGGAAAATAAACAACTTTATGAAGGATTAAGAGCAAATCTTCTCTCTGCTACATTGCTGCTAGTGAACTTAAATGTTATGAATAATTTTTCGAACACTTGTATGACACAGATACTAAGGTATGTAATATGTTTCATCTCATATTATGCATAAATGTTGATTTTTTTCTATTTGTTTTTAGTGTTAATTAATGTGTAAAATAAGAATGCAATTTTTACGATTAATATTCTTACATTAAATAGTTGTTTGTTATGTTGTAGATTGTTTGGTGAATTTTTGTTACCATTGTCAAATATTTTACCTCGCACATATCGAGGTTTGCATGCCATTATGAAAGACATTGGAATGGATTATCAAACTATAGATGCATGTACTAATGACCATATTATATATTATGGACAACATGCTTCGAAAACTAAATGTCCGCAATGTCTTATCAGTAGATATCGAACCGATCAAGTAACAAAAAGGGTGCCTCGAAAGGTTCTTCATCATATTCCCATAATTCCACGTTTGCAGTTATTGTTCAGGTGTGAAAGCATAGAAAAATTTATGGATTACCATGCACAATAGAAGTGGAGATGGTGCTCTTTGAATGCCCGCTGATGGTTCTACATTTAGGGAAATTGAGGAAAAATGGGAAAATTTCAAAGATGAACCTCGTAATGTTAGGATATCATTGGCAGTTGACGTTGTTAATCCATTCAGAGAGATTAGGTCTATTTACTAAGTGTGGCCTACTTTTGTTATCAACAATAACATTCCTCCTTGGATGTCAATAAAGAGGGAGCACGTAATGCTCACAATTATTGTTCCAGGTATTTTTTTACATTAATTTTTTGAATTTAACATTTTCATTTGTTTCAATTTTTTCATAATATCTTTTGTTTATTTATTTAATTATATATATTACAAGATATCATTCCTTTAGTAATTATGTGTAATTTCAAACAATTAGGTAAGTACTAGGTTAAATATATGAATGTATATATCGAGCCTCTTATCGACGAGCTACTAAATTTATGGGCTGACATCACAATATATGACATATGTAAACCAATCAGGGAGAAGAAATTTAAATTCCGTGGAATACTTTTATGGACAATTCAAGATGCCCCTGGACTAACACATTTTTCTGGTATGTAGCATTCTAATATTGCCCTTTAATACTATATAATATTTTAATGTTATCATGGTGCATGTTTAATTTTTAAATAATCTCATCGTACAATTGACATTGATCCATTTGTTGCAAGTCTTCAAACAAAGGGTAAATTTGCATGTCTAGTTTGTGGCCCTAAGATGAAGTATCGTCATTCAAAAAGTTTAGGAAAGATGGTATTTGATGAGTATAGGCACCTTTTTACTAAGAACCATAGGTATTGTACTACTGAAAAACATCTTTTCAATGGGAAAGAAGAGACTGGTTTAAAACCACGAAGAATGACACCTCACCTATGGAGGTTGGAAAATAATAGAAATCATCAAGGTACTCAATTTCATAATGTATCGTAGATCATGTAATGTTTTGAATGTTTATTTTAATCATTGAATTTATTTTACCATATTTGATAATTATTTTTGTGATTTCTTTTATGCTTCATGAAGGCCACAATCATCATGAAGGTATTAATAATGGGCTTCCACGAGGAATGAAATATTATCCCGCTCAATTCATGAGGTTGCCCTACTATGAGGAGCTAAAAATAGCTCATTTGTTTGATATAAAGCATATCGGGAAGAATGTGACTGAAACGTTATGGTGAATCATAGATGGTAGGAGGGACAAAGAAAAAATTGTCAAAATTTGTACTTACATTCAAGAAGCCAATCATGAAATCTGAAGTGTGATTCAATATTCAAATAGATCAGATGGAGTACTAGACCGAAATAACCTTCCATGGTTATTAACAGAGAAACAAAGCAATGATGTAAAAGAGGTCATTCAAAGAATTGAATTTCCCACTGGTTTTCCTTCAAACATAAAAAATATTTTAACGAAGAAAGGTGAATTTGGTGGGGTAAAAACACATGATTGGAATACCTTCATTAAGGTAATAATTTTGGTATACATATTTATATATATTGGCCTTATAGATCTTTTATTTTTTTTATTTTTGCTTGTCTAATTTGGTCGAAACAAATAACGATTCATTTTGTTGTTATAGTATGTTCTACCGCTATCTCTCCCAAATGACTTTGACAACAACGTCAAACAAGTTATATATGATCTTGGAAAATAGATGAGGTAAGACGTAGTTGTGATTTATATGCAAAATGTTCTTTCAAATTATTGTTGTACTTAATGAAACGTGTTTTACTTCTATTGTAATGTAATATATTATATTATGTTATGTTGAAATATGTTATTTTATTGTGTCATGATCTCATGTAGATGGTTGTCATTGAAAGAAATACATGAAGATGATATAAAGTATTGGAAGAGAGAAATTCCTCATCTAATGAGTGAAATGCAAAAGTATATAGCTCCTAGATTTTTCAATGCACAAGAACACTACCTCATACACCAAGTTGAGGAGATTGAAATGTGTGGACCTATTCACACAAGGTCAATGTGGATGGTGGAGAGGCACTTGAAATCATTGAAGGCGTTGGTTAGACAAAGAGCATGTCCTGAGGGTTCTATGGTATATCAATCCATGGTGTATATTAGTCAGTATCTTCCTAACTTAGCAAAGCGAACTATGCATGCAATGGATCTCATTTGGGATGTGAACTCCATCAAAAAAATTGAAGATCAAGAGCATTTGTTGGGGAAAGGTAGAATGAAAAAAATGAGAGGTAATATATTAATAATTGTGAAAATTTATATTAATGATACATATAAAGTTTTGTTTTTGTGTATATGATCATACTCATTAATATATTAATATAATTTATTTCATAAATTATAAATATTTATAATTACCTGCATATTGTACGTTATAACTAATATTTAATATTGGTGAATTATGTTTTTTTGATTCAGTTGCTCTAGAGTGGGATAACTGCAGTATTCCAGGTTACTAATGTTTCCTCTAGGAGTGACAAACATCCCTGAGAATCTGAAAATAGATAATATGGGTATTTAAATGATCTACTTGAGTGTGACTTTAATTCCTTCAAATTAGTTATGTTCAATGTCAAATGGTATATGTTACGAATGCATGAACGTGATGAGGAAAGAATTGTTATTCAACATGCCAACGGATTTCCAATGATTAAAACAATGATGTTTGAAAGAGGACATGATCAATATGTTTTTCCAAGCCAATGTGAACAGGTCTTTTACTCAAATGTTCCAGGTGAAAGGGATTGGTCATTTGTTGTTATATATGATCCAAGAGGAAGGCCGAATAATTATACTCATTTATAGGAAGAAGATGATATTGAAGATCAAGAAGATAATTCGACAGAATATCAGACAGAGCCGGAAGATCATGGAGGGTTGAAAGATGAAGAAGACGAAGAAGATCATGATCTAGGTGTAGGAGACAATATTGCAATTCTTTATGATGATGTCGATGAAAATATGCTTGAAAATGACATTGATGACGATGATGATATCATCAATCCTTTCAACATCATTTCAGAACCAGATGATGATACAGATGTTGAGTTCGATGAAGAAGATCAAGATAGAGAATAAGGATGATTACATAGATGTTGATATTGGATTAGGTAAGTGACTATATAATATTTTAATTTGTATGAATTATTCTCTTAAAATAATTTACTTTTAATGTCATGGGTTAATTACATGTTTTTAAGTTTTATGCGACGTTTCTATATCCTAGGTTACATGATGTTTAATTATTATTGGAAACCTGAAAATAGTTGTCAATATAGTAAAGTACGTGGTAGACTAAAAATTTCTTTTAGAAACACATAATTTCATGTACCTTCATTAATTTTTGGTTTTGTAGTTTCTATGCATGAATCTTAATAGGACGTTGCTTTCGATTATTTTATATTTTATAGATTGGGTTTTGGGGATCAATTGAGAGTGATGTGAGGGAAAGGGGAGGGCCATGTGAGCTTCCACCTTCACATGGTTGGCCTTGTTCAATAGACGATAAATTGTTATTGAAACCAATAGAATCTCTTTCATTTTTATACCATCATGATCGTATAATATTTCATCAATATTGTTACCTATTTGAATCTTCTTAGAATTGAGATTCGTTACATAGTCGTTGAAAAAAGAAAAAAGACTTATGTAGCAGATATTAATTTGGTCTTTGTGTGGGACGTTTTATTCCATTAGTATGTTTTGTACAAAATAATGAGGAACAATGAGCGAGGAACGAAAATTGCACGAGGACTAGACATCGACAATAGGAACCTGCGAATGGGGCCAATGTTGAAATATTTTCAAACAGCTTTTGTATGCACTAAAATTTGTCATGGATAGACTATTGGCATGAATTAACGATATGGGAAGGTTTTTGGACTCAAATTTGAGTGACACACTCACTTTATTCCATCATCAATTCATCATGTAAACCATAAACCCTAATTTTCTTTCAAAGTACCCAATTTGGTTGACACAAGTTTTAGGCTTTCATCGGTCTTTCTTCATTTTGATTTCAGGTTATACATTAATGTATATACAATGTATCTGCATCATAGTTGTGATGAAAAATCCCTCTATTTCATTGATTGATTAATCAACACCATCAAGATACTAGAGGCGGGCAACAGTGACATGTGAATGGGGCCAACGTTGAAATGTTTTCAAACTGTATCTGTATGCATTGAAGTTTGACTTGGATAGACTATTCGCATGCCTTAACGATATGGGAGGGTTTATGAACTCAAATTTGACTAACACACCCACTTTTTTCCATCATCAATTCATCATGGAAATCATAAACCCTATTTTTCATATGTTCTAGTAGATATGTTAATGATTCCAAGTTTCATATTTGTATTTGATTGAAGGTCCAGCTAGCTTGCAACGTATCAAATTGAGATTTCAAGTTGATAAACCAAATATGAAATGAATCCAATAATCATTTGATATTGTTGCAAGAGAGATGAATGTAAATAATCTTGCAACGAATTTGCTATACTATTGACGAAAAAGGTTCGTTGATAGTATAACTAATTTGTCACAAGAATATTGTGTCTAATTTGAATGGTGTTACATGGTTTTCAAGGAGTGTAGGGATTATATTATGGTTGAATGTAGTGTAGTCTATAAGAACAATCTCTATGCCAAACCTCAAAATGGATAGTACCATATCTTGTTCATAAGACAAATATTCTTGGTATGTGTCCTTTGTGGATATGGTGGCTCAAGCCCTTAGTACACATGATGCCAAACAATGAAATGTAACAATTTTACTATTGAATGATAGTGTTATGTCACCCATGGTTAAGGAAATAACTTAAGGTTCTTAGGTCCTATTTGAATCTTTTTAGAATTGAGATCCGTTACATAGTCATTGAAAAACGACAAAAGACTTATGTAGCAGATATTAATTTGGTCTTTGTGTGGGACATTTTATGCCATTAGTATGTAATTTTGTACAAAAAAAATGGATCTTAGGGAATAAACCATGGTCAAGGAATGAGTAACGAGTAACGAGGAACGATGAGCGAGGAACGGAAATCGCACGAGGACTAGACATCAGCAACAAGGACTTGCGAATGGGGCCAACATTGAAATTTTTTCAAACAGTTTCTGTATGCACTAAAATTTGTCATGGATAGACTATTGGAATACCTTAACGATATGGGAGGGTTTCTAGACTCAAATTTGAGTGACACACCCACTTTCTTCCATCATCAATTCATCATGTAAACCATAAACCCTAATTTTCTTTCAAAGTACCCAATTTGGTTGACGCAAGTGTTAGGCTTTCGTCGGTCTTTCTTGATTTTTCTTTCAGGTTCTACATTAATGTATATAAAATGTATCTACGTCATCGTTGTGATGAAAAATCCCTCTATTTCATTGATGTCTTAATCAACACCATCAAGATACCAGAGGTGGGCAACAGTGACATGTGAATGGGGCCAACGTCGAAATGTTTTCAAACTGTATCTGTATGC
The DNA here is from genome assembly GCA_009831015.1 of Picea engelmannii. Taxonomy (NCBI): domain Eukaryota; kingdom Viridiplantae; phylum Streptophyta; class Pinopsida; order Pinales; family Pinaceae; genus Picea; species Picea engelmannii. Next base: position 604,730 of record ML789024.1, read on the forward strand.
ATTGAAATTTGACCTGGATAGACTATTCGCATGCCTTAATGATATGGGAGGGTTTCTAGACTCAAATTTGACTGACACACCCACTTTCTTCCATCATCAATTCATCATGGAAACCATAAACCCTATTTTTCATATGTTCTAGTAGATATGTTAATGATTCCAAGTTTCATATTTGTATTTGACTGAAGGTCTAGCTAGCTTGCAAAGTATCAAATTGAGATTTCAAGTTGATAAACCAAATATGAAAGGAATCCAAGCATCATTTGATATCGTCGCAAGAGAGACGAATGTAAATAATCTTGTGACGAATTTTCTATATTATCGACGAAAACATTTTGTCGATAGTATAGTTAATTCATCGCAAGAATATTGTGTCTAATTTGAATGATGTTACATGGTTTTCAAGGAGTGTAGGTCTTATATTATGTTGCAATGTAGTCTATTCTATAAGAACAATATATATGCCAAACCTCAAAATGGATAGTACCATATCTTGTTCATAAGACAAATATTCTTGGTATGTTTCCTTTGTAGATATGGTGGCTCAAGCCCTCAGTACACATGATGCCAAACTATGAAATGTAACAATTTTACTATTGAATGATAGTGTTTTGTCACCCATGGTTAAGGAAAGAACTTAAGTTTCTTAGGTCCTATTTGAATCTTCTTAACGTTAAGTGTGATTATGATTTTCTTGGTTAGTGGCTAAAATAATTATAAGGGTTACGGGTTGTATTTCCTAGGGATTATATTGGTTATAAGGATTAGTAGTGAGAATGCTTGGGATCAATGGTAACATAGTTTATAGGTTAGGATTGATATGGTTTATATGGGTTAGAGTTATGAAGGTTAAATGGGTTATGAGTTTTAGAATTTCCAGTTTGGGGGTAATATCAATAATAGTGATCAAGGGTTATAATCATTACAAATTAAGGGTTAGAATGATTATATTGACTACAGTCGTTTTTGTTAGGGATTGGGGTTCATGAGTTATCATAGATTATATTTTTAGGACGATAGGTCACATTTATTTCAATTTATGTATTATAAGGGTTGTACTAATTAATGTAATATGGGTGAGGGTTTGTAGGGGTTTGCGAATAGGGTTTATCCATTATAAAGGTTATGAGAGTTAAAGGTTAATGGTTATATGGGTTAGGGGTTTTGGTAGTTAAGATTATTAGGATTTAGAGGTCAAATCAAGGTTATTTGGGCTATATTGGTTTAGAATTGTGCTCTATAGGGTTTAAGATTGGTGTTTATCGGGGTTAGGTATGGATAGAATTAAGGGTTAAGTGTTAGGGATGATAAGGCTTATAGTGTTATGGATTAAAGTGGTTATATGGTTTGAGGCTTATAAGGATTAATGTTTATGAGATATATGGATTAGGTTCTTAGGGGTAATAAGTTAGGATTTGCTTGTTTGGGGTTTACATCATAGAGGTTAGTGATTAGGGGTAATAGAGGTAATAGACTAGTACTAATAATGGATAGATGTTATAGCTAATGTACACGTTCAAGGTTATAAGGGTTAAATATTAGGGTTAAATTTTCAAGGGTTTAGGGATTGGGGATTCTAAAAATTATAGTGGTTGTTGGTCATATGTATTTGGGGAAACAAGTTATAGTGATTATAAGGGTTAGTGGCCATATATTTTTAGGGGTTTTTGTTTATAGGGGTTAGAGGGTTACTGGGGTAATAATGGTTGTAGGTAATAGGCTTACAAATTATAGTTATAGGGGTTACATATTATAAGTGATATGAGTTAGAAATTAGGGATGAAAAGGGTTGAGGGTTATAAAGGTTATGAGTTTAGGGTTCCATGCATTAGTGTATATAGTTATTAGTTGGTAATCCTTATAATTGTTATGGAATATAAGGGATAGGGATTATTTTTTATACAGGTTAAGGATGAAACATGTGAGACAACGTATAATGGTTATGGATCATATCAATTACATGTGCTAGGGATAAGGGGTTATAAGAGTTCGAGGTTGGAGATTACATGGGTTAGTAGTTATATAATTTGGGGATTAAGGGTTATTGGGGACAAGGGTTAGGGTACTTGCTTGATAGCGAATGAGAATTAAATTGGTTATGATATAATGTTCAAGGGTTATAAAGATTATGGGATTGGGCTATAGGAATTAGGTGTGAAAGGTATTAGAGGGGTTAGTGGTTTGCAATTCCCCTATGGATAATATGAGGATGAATATTGGTGATGAAAGTTAGGGGTTTTAGTTGACTAAAGGTTTGGGTGATGGAAGTTAGGGGTTTTAATGACTCATGCACCCCATAGGATATCTGGTGAATTGAAGATGCATGTAGGGATTGGGTTTATAGGAATTAGGGTGAGAGATATTGAGGGGTTAGTGGGTATAGAGGTTATAGGGGTAAAATATGTCTTAGGTATGACAAGCGTTGAACAAGTATAATAAGGAATATAAGGGTTCAAGGTTACAAAGTTTAAAAATTAGGGCTTTGTAGTATGGGTTATTGTTTGTAGAATTTATAGTGGTTATAGATTATACAAGATAGGAGAAAGGGATTATAGTCATTATAGGTGTTAGGGATAATGATTTTTATGGTTTTGGGTCTCATAGAGTTTAGGGGATAGACAGTATATAATGGTTAGGGTAATATGTTTAGAAAATAGAGTTATAGGGGTTAGGGATTTGAGTTTATAATTTCATGGTTTGGACATTAGAAACTAAATGTGTTTTAGGTTATAAAGGTTATGGGTTTATGGATTCATGGACAAGTCTATCTGGTTATTAGTTGACGAGGCTAATATTTGTTAAGGCATATAAGGGTTAGGGATTAAGGTCACTGTGGTATGTGGGTTCATAGTGATTATGGGTTATAAGGGTTAGTTGCTAATGGTTATGGGGGTTATGGGTAAGGGGTTAATGGACTTAGGGGATACCATTATAAGGGTTAGTGGTCATACATTTCAGTGCTTAGGGGTTAGAGGGATATAAGAGTTGGAGTAGTTATAGGTAATAGGTTTCAAAATTAGAATTATATGCGTTAGAGATTAGGGTTATAAGGGTTATGCTTGGACATTATGGATTAATAGTAGTGAGGGTTTATAGGGGTTTCAGAATAAGGTTTATTCGTTATAAATGTTACAAGAGTTAAATTCTAATGAATATATGAGTTAGGGGTTATGGTAATTAATCTCATTAGGAGTTACAAGTTAGATAAAGGTTAAATTGGTTTAGAATTGTGCTTTATAGGGATTAGGGGTTAATGTTTATAGGGGTTAGGTATGGCAAGAATTAAGGGTTAGGTGTTAGGGATGATAAGGTTTATAGTGTTATGGAGTAAAGTGGTTATACGGTTTGAGTATTATAAGGATTAATGTTTGTGAGATATAGGTATTAGGTGCTTAGGGTTAATAAGTTAGGCTTTAGCTATTTGGGGTTTATAAGTTAGAAATTATAGAGGTTAGTGATTAGGGTTAACATAGGTGATAGACTAGTACTAATAATGGATAAATACAATAGTTAATGTACATGTTTGGGGTTATAAGGGTTAACGATTAGGGTTAAATTTTCAAGGGTTTAGGGGTTTGGGATTCTAAAAATTGTAGTGGTTACAAGTCTAATGCTTTTGGGGAAATAAATTATAGTGATTAGTTACCCATGTGTAGGGTCCATAAAGCCATCAATACAAGAGCTCAACATGTGGCCTCACCTGAAGATTAACCACATAATATCAACACCCCCCTTAATATGAAAAAGGGGGCCACAAAGAGAAGATGTTCTAGTACATCATGTTTTACCCTTTAATGGAAATGCTCCTATACTAATGCATGCCATTATATTGGTGAAGGCGGGATCTAGAAGAGATTTGGTGAATATATCTACTTGTTGATCTACTAAAGGAACAAAGATTGGCACAAGTTGTCCTTGAACATGAGGTTGCCAAATTTAGTGCATCCAAATATCCATGTGTTTTGTCTTTTGATGATTCATTGGATTATGAATAAGCTCAATGGTACTTTGATTTTCACAAAGGTGTAATGAGTTTGTGGAGGAAGACCAAGTTGATCAAGAATCATCTGTATCCAGGGAAGATGCTTCCCAACATGAAATTCACTAGCATAGTTGTCTTTAGTGGAGAAGAGAATAACAACTTGTTTCTTCTTAGAACACTAAAAAATTGGTCCAGAGCCAAGAGAAAAAAAGTATCCCAAGGTAGATATTCTCTCATCAAGATTGCTAACCTAGTGGGCATTGAAAAATCCAAGGAGGTAGATATGAGTATGATCGGGCATGGATGGTACTCAGTTCTCCATATTTTCAATGGCCGTTGAGGGGGCACCAAACACCACAAGACGTGTGGTGCTCTTCCAGGTGTTCGACCCTATATCCGGTTGAACTGATTTCAAGGTGGGAAAGTCGTTAAAAAGAAAAGATAACTCTTCCCAGGCCTCGATGACATCTCTAGACTTCCTAACATTATCATCCACCACCATGTCCCGGTCAGGGAATATTAACCTAATTCTCTTTCAATGTTCATGCAGAGTGTTAAGAACCAAACATCAATATAGCATATAAAAACCTCAGGAAAAGTACTCAACACCTTGAAAAAGAGATAATTTCAGATAATAAGCCTCTTCGAGGGGGCAAACTCCTTTTACCCCACTTAAATGTTCAAGTACCAGATGATTCAAAATGAAAATGTCTCCTTGGTATATATAGGAGACTAGGAGGTATAATTACAA
>ML789025.1:9441-21400 GCA_009831015.1 Picea engelmannii
ATCTTTTCAATTTTTTTTCTAGTTTTGTATTTTTTCCTTTTTTATAAATTCAAAAAAATATTTGGGTTATCTATTTTTTTTTTAAATGTTTTTTTTAAAGAAATTGAACTATATTTTTATTAAAATAAGGTTGTGTTGAGGTGAGCACCAGTCATACAAGTTCTCCAAAAATGGCTTGCAGCTTCTGTTGTAGGAAAATCTCCCTGCGGACAAGTAGATTGCCTCAAAGAGCTAGACCCTAAACTCTAAGACAGAAAGTGCTTAACGTGGACAATGACTTCCTTTCAGATCTATACAAACTAATGCATGAGGAGGAAGGAGAACAGAAGTACGTTTTTATCGACATTTGTGCCTGCACGCTCCGAGTTGAGCTCCAATCTTTCGCTCCTTGATGAGCCCTGTAGACAAAACAATAGTACGACCACTTCCTACTCTATTGATATTAGCTTGAAAATAGATCTATCTATCAACGATAAGTTCATGTAAGATCAGGCACAAACTAGAAAGAAACAGGCCAAGCGTGTCATATTAACGAGAACAACGACACCAGTACTTACAATCGTAGATGCGAATGCGACAGCTTCGTCAAGTCCCCTTTGTCTAACCCTTGCTCGAAAGATCCACAATCTGGATGATAACAACTTCATTGGTCACTCTCCTTTATTTGACTGTGTGTTTCCTATGAGATCATAGGTTTCATGCTAGCAATTCTCCCCCCTTTTTCACCATCATAGAGCCTGCTTATATAGGTTAAGAGAGGCTTAACCTCTTGAGGTATATTTAGGGTAGGTTGAGGAATTCGCTCCTTAGATCAGGGATCTTCTGATTGAACCAAGAATTCTAATGCAACTGCCTTCCAAACTTGAAAGATCCTCCCCTTATTCTCCTCAACGGGCCAACCACTGCCCAGATTAGACAACGCTCCCTCAGAAAGAGCATCAGGGCGTTATAACACTCCCTAGGAGGCTCAAGGGGAGCGCCAACGCTCTAAGGAAGGGTAGCGCTCCTTCAGAGGTGCAGTTTGGTGTTATAACGCTCCCTAAGACCTTATAGGGGAGTGCCAACGCTCCTAAGGCTGAAGTAGAGGAGCGCTCTCCTTCAAAACCCTAGTTTAAGAGCTCCTTTCAGGTGGTAAGAGTTCCTTGACTTCAGTTAATCATTCTCCCTCCTCCAAATCAAGTGTCTGAGGTATTCCAAGTGTCTCCTTGGTGTCATCATCATGGCAGTATGCTTTGCTTGATGTTTGCGACACTCGTGAACGACATGCGACACTTGCGATAGTTGAGAGGAACATGCGACACTTACGACACTTATCGAAGCGAGAAATATTGAGGTGTAATCGATTTCCCCCCAAAGTATGAAGTTAGAAGATGCGAATCGATAACTGAAATGCTTTGTAGACGTTCAAACAAGGGTATAGACTCAGAGAACCTGACGGAAGCTGCACACAAACATCCAACAAATATCATGACATATTTCAAAACCCAAGGCAGACATACCTATGCTTGGGTGATCAAGATTTGCGAGATATGGCCTCCATAAAATACACTTCGGATCCATAATTGTATTGAGAAAAAGGTATAGCCACCGAAGATACAATGTGGATCTATACTCTGATGACCTGAACTGATCATAGCCACGAATAATACACAGTGGATCTACGAGATGACAAGACATAGCCACGACCAATACAAAGTGGATCTATGTAACAGTGTATGCATCATTTGTCCAAGAGAAACTCCTTCGCAACCTGGGCAAAGTACATATCAAAGTGCTCACTCAACCCAGGGTCTTCTTTACCGATCCCAATGTGGTACAAATCTAACCATGTGAATAGATGTCCTGATGTCAAACATGGTAGAAACCACTTGATTACCGGTCAATGGTGTGAACCATTAACAAGTAAGGGAGATCACCATTAATGTCAATGATTCCCAAGGTACCCTAGTACATTCCAACGAATGTGAATGGATGAGCTGGAGTCAAACATCCGTGGAATCATCCGATCAGAGGTCAATGATGTAAACCTATTGTTGAATGTGAGGAGGCTTGCCATTGAGGCATGCAGGTCCCAAAGTACTAACTTGTTTCTAAGCCTGATTCCTGGATAATGTGTTGAAGTGGACAGGAATAGGCTCGTCGAAGGAGGGCCTTGATGTATCCCCCATCAACGACACGAAACAGACATAGAGATGTAATTGGTAGATCAAATGGACATGGACTGACATGGGTTTTGAGGCAAGATATTTGGGATGGCTGACTCTAGAGGCGGATACTTCCCTTGAACACTGAGGCACAACATCAAAAACATGACATGGACCAACACTTGATGATGTAGTGGATGCTGTGACTTGCGTCGGGTGACCCAACGGAGTGAAAGAAACTCAAAGGATTGGCTCAGTGCAGAGGTTCAACGGGTTATAATGCGTGCATATGACAAAGTGTCGTGTTCAAGGGCGACTCTAAGAATTACTTGGTGATGTTCTCAAGAGACTGCTTGGCTTGCTTCTTTCAAATTCCCCCCCATCCAGATAGATGAGTACCTCTTTTTGATTTAATGAGCTTGAGGAGGATAACACATGCTCGATATAACTCACCTTCGGTAAGTTCCTCTTCCTTTATTTAACGAACTGGAAAAAGTAAGGGTTCGATCCCGTATGGGCCTGTCGATGTATGTTTTAGCGAGTCCAAAGACAGAAAACTCGAAGGTTTTTCAGGATTATAGAGTTTGGAAAAACACTTAAAAGAGAACTCTCTCAGTTCCATTTTTGTACGGTAGTCTAACGAGACCGAAAAAGAGATAAATTATCGCTCGAAAGATGCCCTTTCGAACCTTTTAACGAGTGTGAAAGGAAGCAAGGTCACTCGACAATCTTTTCATATTTTGAGAGTCTGAAAAGAGTTTAAAGATGACTCCAGGGGGGTTCCTTTTTCGTGTGTCCATACGGGTCCGAAAAAGAGATAAAATTCTACCCGGCACGTTCTCATATTTTCGAGCTTGAGAACAAACCAAGACTATTCTCATGAGTGCGACAAGGTAAATAATCGATCAGAACTGCCAGGAAACTTGCGATGTCAAAACTACAACCCAGAGGTTTAGTGAAGCCATTATATTGTTAGAGAAACCCATAAATGACTATACCTTATAAAAAAATGGAAATTTATAAATAGCAATACAATGAAAATTCCATTTACCATTTCATTTTGCACAAGGATTTGTAGCAGTGGAGATTCTCATTTTGGAGGTGGATCTTGTTTCGCTTGATACCGGAGCTACGGTTGACCGTTTCTCTCACCGTTTGGACCAGGTAGATCTTCATCTCCCATTCTTTCAAACACATGGTTTAATATTCATTTTAATAGCAGCGTTTAATTTAAAAAATGAAGCCCTAAGTCGCCCCAAAAATATCAAATCGGCCTCTTTTAAAAGTGATGGGAGTGTCTGCATATAAGAACCACTTAGGGAGGTAACCCAGTCGGGGCCGATAAATGAAAGTTGATCAATAGTCACAATTCTTCCATCGTGAGGGAAAGATATCACACGAAAAAGGGTGGATACAAGAGCTTTCATAGCATAGACATAATCCCGCCCAAGGAGTAAAGCGAAATCCAAGGGGTCTTGGACTACCATGACATCGATAAAGACAGTTTTCCCTCCCAAAGTTATAGGAAACTGAGGAAGGATCCCTAAAGGTTGACTAGTTCTTCTGTTAAAAGCTATCAGATTTTGCGTAACCGGTGCAAGCTGCAGACAACCCAAAGCGTACCAAGCAACAAAAGACAAAATACTAACAGACGCACTTTCATCTATCAGCTTTTGAGGAACGTCCCGACCATGAACCTGTACTGTAATCTGGAAAGGAATGTGGGAGGGAAGACGAGGTCTAGTTAGCACACCCCAATCAAAAAGGATGGCTTCAGTACTTGGAGGGGGTTTCGCAGGAGAAGGAGGAATGCCCCCCGGCACAATAGAGTCTGTATTAACGAGAAAAACATGGGCATAATCGGGTTTACTCTCTAGAAGGGGAGTAGGATCGACCGATGATTGGATCAGATCAACCAAAGATAGACTTGGATAGACCACTTTAGCACTCTTCAGAGGAAGAGTGGGACTGACCGAGGATGAAATCGGATCAACCACTTTGGCACTCTTCGAATGAAGGGTGGGACTGACCAAGGAAGGGACTGGCTCAACGACTTTGACATTCCTTAATGGAGGAATGGGATCGACCACTTGAGTTTCATTCTCCAAGGGAAGAATGGGGTCGACGGGTGGAAACAGATCGACCGCTTTGGTGTCACTCTCTAATGAGAGAGTGGGATTGATCGAGGATGAAAATAGATCGACCACTTTGGTGTCACTCTTTTGATGAAGAGCGGGGCTGATCGATGACGGAACTGGATCAACTACTTGGGTTCGTGGTTCAATCGAGGAGGAAACCAGATTGACCACCTGATCAATCGGACTGACTGGGGATGGAACCGGATTGACCAGTCCATCAACCAACGATGGGTCAGAGGAAAGCTTATGATAACCTTTTGGAAGTTGAAGTTTTTCCAAAAGAGAAGAAGCCTCGTCCATGCAAGGACAAAGGTGAGAGTAATGATTACCTTTACATAACATGCAAGGGAACTTGACAATTTTCTTCTTCTTACCAACCTGAACATCACTAGTTGACGGGGTATCATCGACATGACCGACAGAGGACGATGATGTAGAGGACCACATTGCTAAGACCTGGGTAAGACCGGGGCAATCCTTCAGAAAGTGGTCACCCTTACAAAGACTGCAAGGGACTTTGGGTTTCAGATTCTTCATTTTAATCTTGTTGACCTCATCAACACTCCCAGTACTATTAACAGTAACTGGTTTCTTAGAGCCAACATCTGATGTTGTTGGGGCCTTTGTCCTTTTTGGGTTCTTCTTCTTCTTCTGATCAACCTGGCTACCTGCTTTAGAGCTTTCACTAGGCGAAGAAGGAGAAATGGAAGGAGACTTGATGGGCGAAGAAGGCGAAAATTCGACATGAGGTTGATGTGTGGGTGGTGTATTGACATCCAAAGTATTAGGTGCAACTGAAAAGGGTAATACTGATTCACCCCCCCCCCCTCTCAGTATTCCAATAGGATCAACAAGCCATAGTTTTCCACTGGCTTGAATCTACACAAAATTCCTAATTAGCACTAAAAATCAATTCAGAAATCCAATAAGAATATAGATAATATCAAAAACAAATGATCAACCTTATAAAGAACGTCGATAATTGATGCTTCTTGGTCCTCCTTATTGCCACCTTCAATAAGACCCTGGTATCAACAATAAGTTCTTAGCCTTTAAGTATTTTAGAAATGAATGAATTAGTAATGTAATCTCACTCTAGAGCAAGAGCAAACCTTATCAAAGTTTTTGCCTCTCTCTCTCTCTCTCTTTGCTTGTCCCTTCAATTCTTCTTTTATCCTCCAAAAGTAGTTTTAGTACTTCAACTACTTTTAGTTAAGTTATTTAATAGCTTTTAGTTAAGTAGGGACAACTCATAATTAAATTTAATAAGAAATGATAAGGGTATAATAAACATTAACTACTAGGTGGGGACCCCCTAATTAACTCCATTGTTTAATTTTTAACATATCCCCTTGTTCCTCCATCATCATAACATATACTAACATCATCATGATATTCACATAACCCAGTCAATCAAAATATCCCAAACACACTTGTGACTCCCAATATATATATATATATATATATATATATATATATATAAGCATATATGTCCCAAAAATAAATATGTCAATCTGTTGCTTCATTAAAACTGCCATAAAATATCTCAAGTCTAGAATAAGTAAGTTTCCAAGCTGTCCAAAAACAAGTTGTTGTCCTAAAAATAAACAAATTTCTGCCCAAAATAAACAAGTATGTCTCAATAGCGAAATCATCATAAAATAACACCACAAAATCAGAAATCGTATTTCTTCTGTGAGGTAGTTTGCCTCTGTCCACTTTCCCGAAACTTGGTTACTTTGGGGACCTCTGAATTTACATGAATAGATGCTTTACCTTTTGTTGTTGATGATTTTGGATGCATATCTCCAAAAGATATATGTCTATCCTCATGTTTTGGGTGATGGGAATGAGAAGTAACTAAGTGCGAGGATGTCACAGATTGGTTGGACTCAACAAAATGTGCAGGTCGTTTTCCTTTGCTAGGATTTGGTTATTGGACTTGGGAATTTAGCTTTTTCAATGGTTGGGTGAATGAGCATGAGAAGTTATCGATTCAATGTGTTGGGCAGACTATTTAGGTGGAGGAGGAGGTAATGATAATGAGGTTGTGAGCCATTTGTGAGCTAATTGGACTTGAGGATGACTTACAACATCATCCCAACCATCATTGGCTGGTATTTCCGGATGCAAAGACACATGTGGTTGTACTGGTATGCCAGAAATGCTATGGGGAGGTTGCAAAGGTGGTCTTTCAGGTGTAGGATGATTTTGAAATGATCTTTGTCAAGCTAGATTTAGGAAACATGTCTGCAAGAGTTGATTAAACTCTTCAGGATCAACGTCAAAGTGAATGGAAAAATGAAGTATTTTGTTTCCCCCTTGCCAAAAATCATTTGGCCTTCTTCCCCTACCTTTGTTTCCTCTTCCATGGCTGCCTCTACTGAAAAAGATCATCTATAAAGTGTAAAATTAAATCAGAGTATGCATATAATAGGAAGTGAAACATCAAATACCATTTGCATAAATATAGTTTTAGAAATAACTCTGACTTGATCAACAAGCAAACATGCATACAACCAGGGATAGAAGGGAAGGATAACTCAAGACAAAATTCCATCTCTGCTTTGAAACACTTCATCACATCATACCATTGATCATTATTTAAGAACATGAGAATTTTAATGTTATTGGGAATGTGAGGGGATTTATAATGTATGGAAAATGAATACAAATGACAAGGAAATAATAACATTACATGTTCAAAAAAATAACACATCAATTATCAACCATGTTTCAATATCCAAATGTATTCCAATAATCATCCCATGCATGTCATGCCAAGCATCTTTTCATTATTTCTAACATATCCACTATTTATGCTAAGAATTTTTTTAATTTGTTCATGTATCAGGGGGGAAACATATGAATTTAAAATGAACACGACATTGGGAACGAGGAATAATTTATGTAAAATGAAAGTATGGAGGGGAATTGGCCCTGAACACATAACCATGTCTTCATCAAAACTGAGTTCCTTAGAAACAATCACATTGCAATATATCCTCTTAAATTTTGCCTTTGATCATGATTTTCATTGATCAAAATATATCTCTACTATAAAATATTTGTATCAGATTGATATGAAAAACATTTCTTATTTCATGCAACAAGAGGAAGAAGATGAAATTTTGAAATGATATATGTTCCTGGTAATTAAGGAATAATGAATAAAAAATAATATTATGTGGGGTTTGGTCCTGTATGCAGAAATGAAACATTTCTAATTCTCAAACAATTGGCCATGTTCTCATTCCTAATTGAACAAGCATGCCTCATAACCCATGACTAGATCTTTCTGCTTATTTCAACAAGCTCTATAGTGATCAAACAACCTAATATCTAACACCAGTGTTTTATTTCATGGAATTTAATGATTGTCAATTAAACTTACAAGAAAATCTACATGCCAAATAATATTTGATGCAACCTTTCAACCACAATATAGTGTAATCGATTAAGTCGAATCTGTCTCTGGTTTAAATAATTTCTATTTTCCCCAAAACATAACACAAATTATAATACATCAAATATTTTCTTCAAACAATCAGTGACTGCATCGTGGACGGTACAACCATATAAAAATATTCTTCAAACATCGAGGATTCAAAATTGGGTTGTATTGCCCTTTTATAATTGTAAGCTTGTCTATATGACTATCAACACTTCTTAAATAAGCAATGCAAAAATATCGAACTTAGGCATATACCCAAAAAACTTAGTATTTCAAGCTCTCTACAAGGTGTCTTCAAGACATGTACAAGGTTAAAAGCTTTAGATTTAGCAATGATACGATCAAAAGATCCTTCAATTCTTTCAATAGTTTTTTTTTTTTAAAATCAACCATCAATGCCGAGGGATCGATTCATAACACAAGGTCGAGCATAACTGTAGAATGGCCCTTTAAATGTATGCGTTTGAAAACTGGGTAACATTTACCCTTTTCTTTATTCGAAGATATACCAACCCTAGCAAGAATTCAACCATTTCTCTGTGGAAGGGGTGTAGAGGTGTCAAGGCAAACAAAGATGCAAATACCTAGATAAGGTGAGCTTTAAGACAAGATGTCTTTATGTCGTAGATGGGACTTTAGAAGCCCATAATTTATCATGGAATAACATGACCAGAAGATTCATAACCTCAAAATTACGGTAGGGTTTTATAACAAGTCGAGTAACAAAATAACCTTGAAAGAAATTCCTTATAATGTGCAATCGAGTGGGATAAACTATGTCATTTAAATGACCCGGGTTCAAAACTTTTGAATGAAAATTAAATACATACAGAGGTAACCCAAAAATATTTTAGGGCTTGAAGTATAACGAGTGGAGAAGGAGGTTGTCACATAGCTCCATATTTTGACAAAGAACATAAATTATACCAAGTAGAGATATGAATTGTTTACAATAAGTTCGCACAAATGAGATTGGAGTTAATATCCTTCAGGGCAAGGGTTAGCACCATAGTGATAAAAAATTCTTTATGAGCTACAAAACGATTTCAAGAAGACATAAAGAACACACATACTCATTACCAGTCAAACAGAGCTATTCTAAAACCATTTGCTGCAAAAAAATGTGCATTTTATGGGTACATGCTAAGATAACATACCTTCTCTTAGTGGTACACATATCTTTGAAAGACAAGTGTTACAGTTTCCAACAACCACTACAGTCGAGTCTTGAGACAACACTATCCTTCCATGGCTCCAAAAACTCAAATACCGAGATGAAAATGCCAAAAACATCACTAGGGTGACAAAATCAATCCAAATGAATGCCTGCGTCCCATGCATTGAATGCATGGGGCATCACATCCCCCAAAGCCTTATTCTCATTAAATTTGTAATCCATATAAGATTCCACTACTCACCAACCACCAATCACATGCATGTAATGTTTCCAAATATGCAAGTGTTCACATGGCATATAACCATGTCAACAAACCAATAACTCACTGCTAATCCGAATGGAGACCCAACTTCATATAAAATCGAGTTTTAATAAAAACCATATTCAATACGAACAATTGATGTGATGGATACATACATGCGAATCTGAGTGATTAAAAACAAGGTTCAAGTGATGACACCATTAAACGATATCAATATTGCACTCATATAATATACCATATGCAATATGTTTAAAAGACCCTCCATCCTTTTAATCTCAACGTGCCACTCTTTTGATATAGAACGAACAACTATAACGATAGATGTGATCGCATTTGGAGTCATATAAAAGACATTTATATATGATGGGGCATATAACTAAACCATGCACAAATTTGTATAAATGAACTTGCCATCCTTTGGAGTATATCATGTAACTAGAAATCATCCCTTACGATGAATCATTGTTGAGAGCCAAAGTTGTATGTAAGAGATATCCTTTTAAATGCTTCATAACCTTTTATGCAACCTCCAAATAACATTTACGAATAAAATGTATGCAAGATGGAGGATTATTTGAAGCTTTTATGTGCAAAACCTTTTCCTTTTGTGTAATAAAATATTATAATCAGACTGAATAAGAAGACAATGCCACTACGAAATGTAGATGAGACTATTCCAACAGAGTAGTAACCTTTAATCCTGAGAAATAATTGAAATTGAGCATCCATTCTTTACTCCCTAGGGAGTCCCACCTATAGTTAAAGATTTATATATCATAGATAAATAAAAAAAAAAAAAATTGTGGTTTGCAACTTTTTGCAAGAGGGTGGATAGTTTGTGAATTTGCGAGTCAACAATATCTACATGACTGCCACCTATTCATAAAACACAAATCAATGGAAATACATGTCAAGTAGAATAAAGGACTTGTATTGCGGAGACACACTTAAGACTCTTGGATGAGGAGATCAATAATTCTAGTGGTCGCAAGCATATAATTGGTATTTGGTTCTTTCCCCAACAGAGAAGGAAATAAACAAGGTTTGGAGTTCAGACATAGCATTGGCCAGGTGTGTGCCTGAGGTGACATATTTCAAGGAACCGATTATTTGGTGCGTGGATAAGTTCCACACAGAAAGAAGAATAATTCAAATTAAAGGGAGGTCGTCGATCTCTTTGTATCACTTGGTATTTAGGAGAATGTTGTGACTCCCAAACCCCACCATGTTGTTTAAGAATGAAGAACTAGATGAAATTCTCAAGGAACACCAAGGAGGAGCAAATCTCCTCGAGAATTATCTTGCTAGCTCGAGAGTTGACAATAATTCTATGTAGGTTGAGGTAAGTTCTTTGAAATACCCATACAAGGTGTTTTATTGGATTTTTTCTTGAATACTTGGACTAGAGTCCATGACCTTTGTGCCAAAATACATTTTTTATATTCTTCACTTTGTTGTTCATGAAGACACCTTGATTAATTGGGAGAGAATAATTTCAAATGAGATATCATTCCAGCTGGGTTGTTTAATTAAAATGAGAAAATTTTACATGACTTCTTATTTAGTCTATGTTATCGCCTACTGCCAATATTTGAAGACTTGTCGAGGCATGGAGTGTTGATTCTAAGGTGGAACTGACTTCTATCTGGTACCCGACTTTATGGAGACATAAAGCCCAATACAATTTCTATGCGGTCCAAAATGGTTTTATTTCATCTCTCAAAAACTTAATTCATGGTCCTACTGCATCGAGATTGTCACTAGAGGCTGCATCCTTTCTCGTTGAGAAAGGACATTTTGAAACTTTGGAAGATTTTAGTATTTTGAGATTGTTTGGTTTCCAAGGGAAACCCTTCTTGCTATCATTCTATGTGTTTGATAGACTCTTTATTATTGAGGTGTGCAGACAATATAAATACTGAGCACACTTTTTCAACAAAACAATAAAGAAACAAATCATCCCATTCCCATTGAGGGTTGGGGAAATAGTTGTAAAGCACATTTTCCACTTACATGATTTTTTTGGTCAATTTGATCAACTTGGTTTAAAATAACCTCAATGCATCAAGGGTTTCGACCCTAAAAACTTATTTTCTACACACATGTCCCTAGTTGGATATTCTTTGTATTTTTGTAAGTTTCAACAATGTGAAGGAGGAGGAGACAATAAAAATCTCTCTGAGGCCTCTATTGAGAAAACCCCAAACAACATTGAAGAACTAGAAAACATTAATGAGTGTTATAGATAGAATGGTTGAGCGGCAACAAGCAAGAACCATAATTCACCAAATATTTCACAGAGAGGTACTTCTGCAAAGACAAAACCTAGAAGTAGCGACCTAGAACCAAGAATAAAAATCATTGGAAATTCAAATGACAACAATGATAAAGACCCTATAAATACAAATTTAGAAAAATATCATGTTGTACACACTTCCATTAAAAGAAAAAGAGAAACTCAAAAAATGGGACAGGATATACCTGAAATTGAGGAAAGTCCCAAAGTAATGGAAGTAGATGAAATAATAAAAGAACCCAACTGGATAAAGAAAAGATTGATGGAAACTAGGGAAATCGCTAAGGATCTTGTTGAAATTACTAATACAACTGAGANGGGGTGAATCCGTTTTCTTTGAGCTTAAACAATGTTAACTCTATTAAAATATTCTCAATCTTTCTTCAAGTGATCATCAACATTATACAACATATGAACAGTAAAAGTAAAAAGCATCAGTCACACATAAGGTATACACAGAGACAGATTTTCACGAGGAAACCCATAAA